>APFE030711938.1:121111-223265 GCA_000404065.3 Pinus taeda
TTTAAAGTTGACCATAGCTATTCAAAAAGAAAATTACTTAACATATATATTAAGGATATATAAGGAGGGGTATTAAAAAGTGGAAAGAATTTCCATATGAAGTAAAGGGATTTGCTCTCTATTTGTATACAATATTATTAAAAGTATAAAATTTTACACTACACAAAGTGAATGAGTGGGAAATAACAAAAGGGGGAGATTAATAAAATACAAGTGCTAAATTAAGAAGGAAGTGAAAAAATATTATTACAAGATTGAGAAGGTTATTTTTACCCCTAAGGCTCATTCCGAGAAGAAGAAAAACCAGTAATGAAGGAAGATTTCCAAAAACTTCACGTAATTATGCTTCAGTGCTATTTAGAATTAAAGGGTCCACTGTTGGAAAATGTCACTATTGTTATCTCACCTACCAAAGATAAAAATTATATAACGCCAAAAACCACAAACCAATTAGTGATCCCGAAGTCAAATATAATAGAAAAATTAGACTGTTTTGGTAGCAAAAAATATGACCTAACCAATTTACAGTTAAACATTGAGGATTATACATGCGTGTCACAATTCAAACACCATGGAGCGATCAAGGAGACATTATTTTAGGTTCACCTTGGAGGAAACCCTTGGTTCCTTCATCCTGAATATGAAAAAGAAGTTTTTGACATTTTCTTTCAAAAAGAGAAAAATAACATTACAGGGTGTCACCGTGAAGCCAAATTCAGTAACATCAGAAGACATCTAAGATATTTTAAAAGTAAATTTTCAGGAACGTAAAAAAATATTACAAAATATGCAAAATGAAATTGACAATGTCACTGCTGATAGAAATGAAGAAGTCTTGTGACTTCAGGATCATAGAAAAAAATTACTAACACAGAGTAAAAATCTTAAGAAGGACAAGAAATCGTTAAAAGACAAGTTAGAAAAGTTAGAACACTGTATTCAAGAGGAAGTATTGAAGTCGTCAGTCGTAACATCCCCAGTTGAAGATAAAGAAATAAATACTGAACTAATCAATAGCAGAAATGAAGAAGACGATCAATCAATTGAAGGAAAAACACACTTACATGTTACAATTCAGAGGATGAAAATTCCAAACGAAGATTGTGTGCCTAGCTCAGCAACCGTAGTACCAGAAGGAAATCAAAAAATTTCCACACACCTAATAAGGAAAAGTCAAACAAAAAAAGTTCCCTATCCACATCTAAATCATGAGAGTAGACAACTCAACCAAGCTACGTATCGAGACCATTCAAAATAGAAACGACAAACTAATGTTCCAAAGGATATTGATGTAACCTCAATCCAGTCCTATGATGACAATTAGTTACAAAATTCCAGTGATCAGAATATTCCATAGAAGATTAATTTAGGATGGTCTGATTCCTTCTCAGTGTGATAGTTTTGTTTATCACTTAGACGATCATATCGTCTTGCTTTGACGAAGATGACAATTCTGAGACAAGAAAACATTCGAAGCAGGAAAAAGAGATCAGGCCTTTCATCAATAAGCTTTGAGGAAAAAGCTTTTTTGAGGAGGAAGGCAATGTTATGAATAAAGTATATTAGAAATAATGTAAATGATAATAATTATAAATAATGACTAGTTAATTAGTAATTAGGTTGAAGAGGCATGTCTAAATGAGACATGACTCTCCATGAAGAGACACCTGCTCGGTATATAAGCAAGCCTCTCACTCTCATTGAATCATCACCTTATTCATGCATTTAATATATATTCTTGTATCTTAATGGAGATCTTTATATTCCATGTCCATAGAGTATTTAACCTGAAGAACAAACTTTGTTCATTTTAGGGACAATCTCTCTTGTAGTGTCCATATTCTTGACAACCATAGCATTGAACCTTCAACATATTCTTCTTAACTTTTTTGAGGACCAAATTTTCCAAACTTTCCTTTTCTCGTCACCATGGCAGCAAATTCTTGTGTTTGCTCGTTTGATTCTACATCATTTTTTGCCTTTAACTTGATTTCGTTAATTTTGCATAGTGACCACAATTTATTGAACGGGGTAGACTCTTTCTTCCATAAATGCTTGATGTAAAGTTGCCCCATTCCTCTGGTAGTGCAATGAGTACTATAGTTTTATTTCCTTATCAGACATTATTTCTCCCAACTCTCTTGTAGTTGGTCTCTAATTTCTTACACCCTCATAAACTATGAGGCTATTCCTTCTTTTGATATCTTCATCTTGGAGAGTTCTGGTCTTAACGAGATCACTTCTCTTATAGTGCTTACGGAGAATAATTCTACAAGTTTGTCATGTATTTCTTTTGATGTTTCTAATTTTGATACATAGGGTATGAGGGGATCTTTAATGGATTCCATGAGAATCCTTTGAGCCCTTAATTTCCCTTTCATGTATTTTGCAAGAGCTTGAGCTTCTTCCTTTGGAGATTTAGTGATTTAGATGTTAACATGATTTGCGACTTCATTTTTTATGAGGATCAAATATGTCCTCTTCTTCCATGCAAGAAAGTTTGATTCCCCAACCAACATGTTGCTTTCCTTGCAAAAAAACATTTTGATAGATTCAGATGTGGACATAAAGATACTTACTTGTGAAGATACTCCTTGATGACAATATCTTCAACTCACTACCTTCTTGATTTTGATGCTGATATTGATAGTGGAAGATGACTTTTTGATGGAGATGTCTTCCTTCAAAGAGGGGGTGATCACCTTGGTTTCTTGATGATGATGACAATGCCTTCTCCTGCTTCCCTTAGACGTGTAAACTTCAAGATGCTTCAAAGTCCTTTTAGTGGAGGTAGGGTTTTTAAGATCTTCCCTTCCTTGAGCGAGGTTCCGAAGATGCTTTTAAGCGTAGAATCCTTCTTTGAATTAACTAAGGTTTGCAGGGTCTTCTAGTTACTTTCTTCAAGATGACGATTTAATCCTTGTCCTTATAGTGCCTTTGAGATGAGAGGTCCCTTTTGATGGTTGATGCTCTTGATGATCTTCTAGTGCTTCGGTTCTAGAGTGTCCTTCTTTGAGCTGTGCTTCCTTGATTTGTCACCTTAGCTTTGATACCTTTTTTCTTTCACTTGATTTGTTATTATTATTCTTTCATCAAATAGCTACCAAACCATAAAGAACAATAAGACAAAGGACACAAGATGTAGGCGATAAACTAGGGCCAAAACCTCTCCAACTGGAGAGGAAAACCCACCAAAATTCTCTCTTCTTATAGATCTTTAATTGACAAATTCCAAGACCATTAACCCTTGACCAAGGCCCTCCACGACCAAGTCAAACCTTGCTTCTTGCAATTTCTGCAAAACTGACTTCCAACAGTTTCTTTTGCAATTTCAACCTCCCCAGCAAATTCTTTTGCAACTTCGACTTGTCTAGCAAATTCTTCTATAACTTCGACCTGCCTAGCGAAATCTTTTGTTGAAAACCTAATCCTTGCGCGTGCGAGAAATGTTGGTGTATTCTTGCTCCTTTCTTCTTCGCTTTGGTTGGATTCTCTCTCCTAGAGAATTCATCTTTCAAATAGATCTGCTTGATGACCTATCTTCACTTTTGCAATTCAGCTTCTTCTATTGCAATAGGAGCCCTAATTTCTTCGCACATGTGGAGAGTATTAGCCTATAAACAATCTCAAAAACTTGACTTTCTCTTCCTCCTTCGTCTTCTTTTTCTTCACACTCCTTTTGTTTCTTTTGATCGAAATTGAGTGTGTGTGAAGTGTGGCCTCCAAGTGAGGTCGAGGTCTCCTTTATATAGGCTTCTCATTGGGTCAAAATGCTCCTTTTAGGCCGACTTGTCCATGAGTGTAGGCCGACTTGAATTTGCATCATGACAAGGCCTTGGAGGGTCTTTTGACTCAAATAAAAATTATTTTTAAAATATATAACATGCCCAAATGGGTCCTCAATATATGACAATCATTTTCTTGACTTGTAACTCAATGACAAGCCCTAGAAGCTCTCAGTGGGAGCTTGACCTATAAAATAAATTTCCTTGAGCATGAAACCCATGTCTCAATAATAGTGATAATAAATTTACAACAACATAAAATCATGATTACATATGCCATTATGAAGACCGAACCTAGTTACATATTTCAAGAGTCTCATTTTTATAGTGTGATTGTTTATTCTTTCCTTTTTTCCATTTAAATTATTGCAATTATTATTTTCTAATCAATTGCATGAATCATATGCTACTAGATTAGATTGGTGATTTATTTTGCTTTTGCATTATCATTTAACTCCTAGAACTCTATTTTTTGCTATAGCTTAGCCTTAGATTTTCTTAGGGACTACGCCCCTTGGCTTCACTAGGAATTAACCTAGACGGGGAAGTCGAGATAGAGTGACAGTTAACTCAACTCGAGACTCGTCCCCAAGGCCATACCCAGTGGATTGAAGATTTCTTCCACATTACTCGAGGTGTGGGTTTGGCGGCGACAACATGTACAAGGACTAGAGAACAACTTGCTCTCAGTCTTAGTGATCGAGATCAGATATGAGGTCATGTTCAGGAATGGACAAGTGCTCATTCGTCCATAATCAAAGATGTTGCTTGTTATATATGCACGAGGTGACTACTCACAAACAATAGACATTGGGAGAGCTTTCAAGATCCCAAACCAACACCTTTTTTGGCCTATCTCCATGACAATAGGCACTAAGCACTATGTAAATTTCCCAACCAAGGATGTAAATAATTTTAGTTCTAGAAGACAACACACATCCTCTTGCTCAATTGGTAGATGTCACAAGTCCATATCTATTCCTTGTTTGGTGCTACACCCAACACAAATCAAGCAACCAAATTCCCATCGCAATATATTTCTCTTCAACATCAAAAGTTAGGAGAGCTTAAAAAAACTACTCCTGAGCTCTTCCCAAGTTCACCTAGCCAAACCCTTTAGAGGTCATTATCAAGTTTTACATCAACTCCTTCACAATGCTATACGATGAGAAGGAAACATTCTCCCTCCTATACTTCTACCTCTAACTCTACGACTGATGTCAAGAAGTGTTTCTTCTCTTACTACAATTTATCTATTCCCTTAGTACTTGTAAATATTATCTTGTGACCCTAAGAGATACTAATGTGGTTGAACTGATCTGGTCTGTCTAAAGGTAAAGCTAAACTTCATAAAACAAGAATCTAGGAAAATATTTGATACCAAAATTATACTCAACTAAAGGTTAGTTTGCATACATAGATCCATCTTAACCTTGGATCTATCAAATACCGAGAGGGATGCATCAGATCCCTCAAGTTTCAAACTTTTGCATGTAAAGAGATGCACCTCCAGGAATTTGATCCCTTGCGGCACTCGATAGATCTGGGGTCAACATAGTGTTACATTCCACAAATAGAGGGATGGATGGATTGTTACCTCCCTAGATGTACCTATCAAGACTTGCAGTGAGCCAAGATTGAACAAGACACTTGTTCAAATTTCAAGTTCAAAAGACTTGCAAGACAATTTTGCCCTTTTTCCTGGTTTTCTTCTATATGCAATTTTTGTACCCACACGGGGGAATCGTAATAAATGATGTTAGCATGATGAACTTACGTAAAAGACTTAGCTCCCTAGGACTTATTTATTTGGGAAGCTACTCTAGAATTTTTTTTATTTGTTTAATTATTTTTTGCTTTTTAACAATTAATAATTTCCTAATTTCTTAACTCATACCTCCAAGCTAGAGTACGTCTTAATGGCAGCCTTAGTGGTGTTGTTTAAGTCTAGAGCCAATGTATATTACCATGCTACTCATTATCCACAAACTTACGAAATTACATTAGACTTTTCTAGGAATTTTTTTTTGTTGTATTATTGTTTTGGTATTTTTTTTGTTTTTTTAATTTTTATTTATAATTAAAAATCCCCGCAAACAAGAATTGTCCTTGTGAAATTTATGTAATAATAATAATAATTAAATGGTACTAGGAGGTGTCCTATGTCTAGGGGGTACTCGTTTTCTAACTCGAAGCACCCACTTTACCTTAATACCCCTTGAGAAAAAATATTAATTTTTCCTCATGAAATTAATTATTCACGTAGAAAAGGTGAATAAATTGGCTCCCTATTTTTAAGGAAACATGTTTTTACTTGTCTCCACGCTCACTAAGACTCACAATCAGTTAATAACAAGTTGGAGACAAGTTAGGAGTTAAGTGACAAGTTTTTACTTGTCTCCATTCTCAGTAAGACTCACACTCAGTTAATAACGAGTTGGAGACAAGTTGGGAGGAGTTAAGTGCCAGGTTTTTACTTGTCTCCGGTCTCACTAAGCCTCACTGTCAGTTAATAACGAGTTGGAGACAAGTTAGGGGGAGTTTTCCTCTTTTAGATATTTGCACTCCTCTTTGGAAACTCCTCCCTCTTGGTCTATAAAACAAAGCACTCTCCTCTATTGCAACAGAGGTTGGAGAAGAAGATTAGAAGAGAGCTTTTCTAGCATTTGTAATTGTTCTTATCATTTGGAATAAAAAGCTTCCATTGAGAGCTTCTAGGGCTTGTCATTGAGTCTACAAGTCAAGAAGATGATTGTCATATATTGAAGCCCCATTTGTGCATCTTACATATTGTAAAAAGAAATTTTATTTGAGTCCAAAGACCGTGCAAGACCTCGTCATGATGCAACATTCAAGTCGGCCTACACCCATGGACAAGTTGGCCTAAAAGGAGCTATTCAACCTAATGAGAAGCCTATATAAAGGAGACCTCGACCTCACTTGGAGGATGCACTTCACACACACACAAGTTCAATCACAAGAAAGAAAAGGAGTGTGAAGAAGAAAAGGATGAAGGAGGAAGTGAAAGTCAAGTTTTTGAGATTGTTTCTGGGCTAATACTCTCCACACGTGCGAAGAAATTGGGGCTCTATTGCAGCAAAAGAAGCCGAATTGTAGAAGTGAATATAGGTCATCAAGCAAAGCTATTTGAAAGCCAAATTCTCTAGGAGAGAAAATCCACCCAAAGCAAAGAAGAAAGGAGCAAGAATACACCAACATTTCTCATACATGCAAGGGTTAAGGTTTCTGCAGAAGATTCATTGGGCAGGTCGAAGTTGTAGAAGAATTTGTTGGGCAAGTTGAAGTTGCAAAAGAATCTACTAGGGAGGTCGAAATTGCGGAAGAAGCTACTAGAAGTTAGTTTTGCAAAAGTTGCTAGAAGCAAGGTTTGACTTGGTTGTGGAGGGTCTTGGTCAGGGTTCAAAGGTCTTGGAATTTGTCAATTAAAGGTCTATAAGAAGAGAAGAATTCTGGTAGGTTTTTCTCTCAAGTTGGAGAGGTTTTGGCCCTGGCTGATCGCCTACATCATGTGTCCTTTGTCTTATTGTTCTTTATGGTTTGGTAGCTGTTTGATGAAGATAATACTAATAACAAATCAAGTGAAAGAAGAAAGCTAATCAAGTTAAGTAAAAATACATCACAAGCAATTATCAAAGAAGAGAAGTCTCATATACTTGCTGCCCCTAGATTTCTCAATAGAGACAAAGACACATTCCTACTGGGGTTGGGGGGATGGGATGCCTAGGGGACTCCCTCTAGCTCCCTTAAGGTTACAATGTTTGTTTATAAAAGTTTGCTGCCCTTTGAAACAAAGAAAGAAGATTGGTGTCTCCTGGGGGTCCTAGATAGGCAAGATCTTAAAAAATTTAACAACACTTCCTCCTATATGCTTAACAAATCTGTAAAATCAGCAAGCTATTAATGACAAAGGATGACCCAGATGACTTTGGGAACAAAAGAAAAATTTAACCTTAAGTCCTAAGAATTTCTAAGTGAAAATTAACCTAAAATAAAAATTGAAAGCTAACTAGGGCTAGCTTTCATAGATGCTTTAATTCACTATTTGGACAACAAACAAATGGCACTAAGATTTGCTAGATATATCAAATTTAAAGCTTAGAATTAAGTAACCAAACAAATTTAGATTTTTTGAGTTCGAAAAGCAAGAAGAAAGAAAGAAGAGCTTGCATGTGGGATCCTTGGGCAATGGAGTCTGATGTAGGAGCATTGAGGGACTTTGCTGTCATAATATTTGAATTCTGTGAAAGATCCAACAAAGGTCAATCGGCTTCTTCAATTTGAGATACTTGTATAAGCCTGCGAAAGATATTGCCAAGAAACTTCGTTAAGAGATGGGTCTTTACTACATATGAAATCTAGAAAATATGTCAATCAAACTGTAAGCACATATAATCTTGAATTCCAAGATGTGAGACAACAAATAATTTCAAGAAATAACTAACTTTTTTGAATTCTATGAAAGATCCAACCAAGGTCAATCCACTTCTTCAATTTGAGGTACCTGTATAAGCTTGCGAAAGATATTGCCAAGAAACTTTGATAAGAGATGGGTCTTTCCTACATATGAAATCTAGAAAATATGCCAATCAAACTATAAGCACATATAATCTTGAATTCCAAGATGTAAGACAACAAATAATTTTAAGAAATAACCAACTTTGAAAAATCTATTCCTATTGGGTAACAATACCCCTTCCAAGGCCCTATGAAACGAAGTTTGAAAGACAAATCACAAAAGGTTACCTCATACATTAAGCTCTAGCATCAATCATCCACGTAAGAATTTTACATCATCGATTAGCCTCCAAAGCCTTTTTTATTTATTTCATAATGAAAATAATTACAATATCATGCAAGCAAAATCATTTCAATTCCCTATACTCATTGAAATGGAGGAGTACGCTTTGTTTCATAGCTAAAGGGGAAGAAGTTTCCAAAAAATAGTGCTTTCCTGAAAGAGTAAAAAACTAGATCCAAAACTTGCCACTTGCCATTTGAGAACAAAGGCGCTAATATTTGGAAGAGGAAACCTCTGAGAAGAAAAGAGCTTTAAAGAAACAGGTAACATATCACTTGATTCCCCCCTAACTTGTCTCTGACATGTTTTCATAAAAGTAGGTAGCTAATTTATTCACCTTTTTGAGTGAATAATTGATTTTCATGAGGAAAAATTAATATTTTTTCTCAAGAAGGGGGTGTTAAGGTAAACTGGGTACTTTGAATTAGAAAACGAGCTTTGGAGGTAGGAGTTGGAAAACTTAGGAAATTATTAATTGCCAAAAAGCAAAAAATAATTAACCGAGTAAGAAAAACACTCTAGAGCAACTTCACTAATAACTAGGTCATAGAGAGCTAAGTCTTTTACAAAAGTTTATCATGCTAACATTATTTACTACAATTTCCCCCATATGGGGTACAAAAGTTGCATAGAGAAGAAAATTAGAAGAAAGGGGCAAAATTGTCCTGTAAGGGTTTTGAACTTGAAATTTGGACAAGTGTCTTGTTCAACCTTGGTGGCTCACTGCAATTCCTAACCTGGTATATCTGGGGAGATAACTATACATATAACACATCCTTGGATTTCAATGTCTCCCTTGACTCTAGTTGGAACTTAATTCTTCCAACGCCATTTATTGCATACCTGACATCATTGACAAGCTCCATAGATAAATCTGAGTCACTCTTCGTCAAACTGCTAAATAGCTTCTGTGCCTCTGTCATATGATGTGATGTACCACTATTTAAGTACCAAGCACTCCTTGTGATGGTGCTAGTAGATAGACATGAGACAAATGAGAAGTCCTTCTTGAACTTCACTGCATACTCGTCAAGCTGTGACTTCCCCTTCTCCTTTTTCTTCAGACACTGAGATGCATGATGCCCACTCTTGTGGCAGATGAAGCACTTGCGCTTGCTCAAGCCTTTATTCCTTGGTTGAGAGGTTGTCCCTTCGCTGCTACCTTTGAAACCCTTCCCTTTGCCCTTCTTGGCGATTTCGACTAGGGCCAGGTTCTCTTATCCATATTCTTGCTTGCTGGCTTTAGACTCCTCCTAAGTCTCTTCCTGGATGCAGTCATTCCAAAGGCTCTCCCAATTGGGTAGGTGTTCCCGAGTGTAGATCCCCTTGACAAATGGTTCCCATGACTTGGGAAAACCATTTAGTGCCCCATTTATGAGCTCTACATCCTCCACTTTCTCCCGCAATGGCTGCAAGTTGATCTCATGTCTGGGTGATCGTCATGAAGTAACTAGTAACATTATTAGGCCTTGACATTTGAATGTATTTGAGCTTCTTTCTTGGATCATCTCCCTATTCATGTTGTCACTTTGGAACAAGTGCATTAGAGCTTTGAACATCTCCCCGCCTATCTTCTTTTCTGCAAAGTTCGGAATCAAATGATCCTTTACGACATCTGTGTTAATCGTTAGGGCTCTGATGTCCTCCTTTAGATGAGTTGCCTTATCTATTGGATATATTGGTTTAGGAACAACCTTTTCCACAAACTTCCAAAGGTCATGTTCCTTGCCTTCTAGGGCAGGAAGTTAGATGTTCCATCCATCTGATCCTTAAATCTCAAAATAGTTGATGCCATCTCTAGATTCGAGAATCTTTCGCCTTGTGCTAAGTTCTTCTAGCACCCACAAGGACAAATGCTGGTTTTTAGATCCACTAAGATATCTTAATGGATCTGTCTCTGTCCTTTGAAACACGCTCAATTAATTATTTTTTAGTGGTACAGTCTCCCTTTCTCCTTTTGAAGTGTAATGTCTGCCAATGTTGTTAGCAAAATTTGCTAATGTACCCGTTACCCTACCTACCAATTCTGCCAACGGCTGCACGTCCTTGCATCACGTGTGTTAGCTGTACGACTATACAAGCAATGTACTTGCTGTAGCTCCGACAGACTCCTATGTCTCTCTCCACTTAGTTGCCCTCTACCCTATGCTTCTGACAACCTAGCATCTCCTTTTTCTTTTTCGCCCCCCGTTGCTGCGTCTCACACCTGCGAGTGTATTGGCTAGCCTTGGCAGCTCCTTGCGGCTCAACTTTGGCTTTTTCTCTGACCCATGTTGCTCTTGTTGGCCACTTTATGTCCCCCGCGGCGGCCGCTCTTTTGCAGATTGTGCTGTGATGGTTGGCAGGTGGCCACACAATCAACAACTAGAACTTTACAATCTGGGATTTTAACACAAACAATGAAAACAAATTAAATCATACCAATCTCAATCACCCACACACATAAGATTGCTGCCCTTCAAATCAATTCTTCATTCAAAATTTCAAATAACTTTAGAGCTTACAAGGGCTCCCTTCTTGGGAAAATAGCCCATTGAGGAAAATACAAATGCAACGAGAGTTGGAAATGATCTAGTTGATCAAACACCTCTGCAGATTTGTCCTTCGATCTTGCTGGTTGATCTAGATCTATCTCCCTTCCCACCCCTTGCACTCTTGCTCAAACAGTGCACACTTGAATGGAAGTTGTCCGACCCAATCACTATGATTTCACTCTCACTATGTCTTTGTACTCAATATGGGTCTTTTCCTTTAGCCTAACCTTCCCTTTATAAGTTTGAGTTATTGACTAAATCCATAACCCTAATTTCCAAAGTGATTAACAATTGAGATTAGATCTCAACATCACTTGAGATCAACGGTCGAGATTCATCTAGTTCATTAATGCAAATAACCTTTGAATTTCATCAGATTAACTCATTTTTCTTAGTCAATTACTTAATATTTAAGGTAATTGCTACGGTTAAAGGTCAATTATGCGACTTCCAGATGCCTAGACACTTCGGCTTGTGTAGAAGTACTGGCTTGAGCTACTCTCATCAACATGATGACCCCCTCTGACTGAGCCTTTGAACCAAATACCACCTGGGAACTTGTGCATTGGGATCTGCAAATTGCCTTGGAAACCACAAACTATTGGAAAATATGAAACTGCCATGTTGAAGAATAGTGAGAAGATGAAGACACCAAGACCGATGAATGCCTACAAATTCAATAAGACAACCACATGTGTGAACAAATAGGTGAGTGTTCCAATAAATCATGAGTCCTAATAGGTCCACCTCCATAATACCTGCACCTGCCTGCCAACAAGGGCGATGTCAATACTGCCATAAAACCAAGCACCATGAAGATGAAGCTAAGAGGATCAACCATGTCCATCCATCACCGGGGATCTGGGACACAGCCTCACATAATCCTTATCCCACAGGGCTTTAGACTTGTAGAAAATTTAGGTACTGTTGTAGCCCACCCAGTTTCAAATTCTTGCAAAGTTTAATGCCCAAAACCCATCATTACATATGACTGATATGTATATATTAAAATGGATTTGACTTGGAACATTTAGGTTACCTCTACAACATAACTCTCAGCTGATATAAATTTTTTTTAGCTAGCACACACCACTGCAAAATGAACACAACGACACAATTAATTTTTGGTCAAACTTGACCCTGGAAAAACCCCACTGCCTCTTGGGGAAAACCAGTCTTCTGAAGGGAGACTTTATTTCTGCTTTTTAAAGAAAATTTTACAACAAAGAAAGAGATAAACTTATCTCCCTTGACTTGTTTGCTGTAGGCACTGAAGAATATGAGAAGGAGCCTCCACACAGTCCTTTACACTGACTGATACAGCTCTCAACTTCTGGGCTCGTCTCTAAGTTAATGCCTTGAATTCTGAGCTTGAGAATGGGTGAAGTCCTCCTCGAAGTCTGTACCTTGATCTCTGGCCAGAACCTCCTTCAGTGTTGACATGCCCTCTCTTTTCACTGTAGAATGGAGAATTGTTGGGTCTACTCACCCAAACAATACACAGTCAACTTTTCTCCTGAGCAGAGATAAAACTCAATCTGAAGTTTGTCTCTAACTCAGCCCTCAATGAACTTCTGCGCTTTCCTGAAAATTTCAGCCAGTTTCTGGGTTTGCTCCCCAAAAATTTTGGTGTGCTTTTCTTCAGTGGTTAAGACCAGAACTCGGCCTGTAAAAAATCTCACACACAGCGAAATTACATCAAGAAATAAGGGCTTCTTACCACAGCAAACTCCATCTATCAGCTGATACGAATTTCTGGAAATTTGTGCGAATGTCCTTTGCTGTAGATTGTTTTCTCCACTAAGTTTTCCTTCTCCTTCACTCCTGACTGACTCAAGCTCCTTTCTCTGCTCTCTTAGCCATTCTCATCTTTCCTTTTGGGCTGCTAGCCTCTCTCTGCAAGCATTCTCAAGCTACTCTCCTTTGGGCTCCTTCGAAATCGAGCTCCCTTGCTACGAGCACTTGTTCTACTCTTTCCTTCGAGAAGAAATCATAATATTAAGAATAAACCCTCCTTTTTCCTTTTCGTCTCTTAGGAAATGTTGGAAACCCTATCCCTACATGACTAGGAATCTAGGATCAATCATGCACTTGACCCCTCATACATGTGGTCCCCTTCTTTTTTTAAAAGACTTCCTAGTACTTGTAATGTTTTAAGTACTTGGGTCACTTTTCCCATCCAGTAACTTATAAAACATAAGTCACTTTAATACTATAAAGTGACTTTAGTACTTTACCCATAAAGTCACTTTAAGGCACAAGTGACTTTAATAAATTAAAGTACATGTTACAATTACACATAAAAAATACTTTAGCCCTCCTTGACATTAATGATCTCATAATGTCATTTAGACAAAAGGTGATTAAAGTGTCTCCCTAGGCCAAAAGGAAAAGTGCCTAAGGAACACTTCCTTGGTACCATTTTTCTCAACAAGATTTACATTGCTTCGGCTTACAATGCTGCTGCCAAGAAATGAATCTGTACATATACATACCACTACCGAAGGAGGGGTAACAGTATATACACCCCCAATTGTATGCACAGTTAGTTTTAAATATTCATAGGAATCTTTATCCTACAATAGCTCTTTATCCTACAATAGCTAGGATATGTTGAGAACAATCGCTTTCATGACTTTTGCTTTGTTGTATAAGCCAATTTCGAGGCATGACACTTTAGTATTCATTTTTTTTCTCTGTATTGAGACTTCTGTTTGGTCTCCTTTTTTCCTTCATACTTGGGTTCTCACATTGCCATCAAAACTACTTTTAGTTGTACATTGTATCTTTTTCCTGTTAAATTGTTCAGGTAGGGGATCCCTGTGACCATTGATTCTCCCTATGACTTTTTTAGACTGTCCTTCAGAAATCATTGGTAAACTGCCTAGTGTTTCTCATCTTTGTTACTTTGTCATCTTTAGTTTTCCATGCTTTATTTCGCTTTAGTTTATAGGCAAAAGGTGAGTTATCTGACTTGTGTTTCTTTAATCATCTATTTTCAGGGAGGTCGTTGTGGTATTTATGGAGCAAATTGCCCTGAATGGATTATGAGCATGGAGGTATTGTATAGGAATATTCCGTTAGTATAGGAATATTTAGTTATTGTTACATTTTGAAAATTATTGATGAATGCAAGCTTAAATCATAATATAACTGCACATGGATTGTGATTGAGAAATAGTTCTGCATCTGATCCATGTGGTAATCAGTTGCAATATGTTTGATCCTTACTGACATCACTTTTTTGAATTCTTTTACAGGCTTGTAATGGGCATGGAATTTATTGTGTTCCTTTGTACGATACCCTTGGTATGTACATTTCTTCAAGAATATTGATGATGCCAATTCCACAGTAATTTTTATCACTTTCCTTGGGTTGTGTCACAAACTATTATATCTGTTTTTATTAAATATTGCTAGGCATCAGTATAATGTTAGTTTGGTTCATGCTCCTATCGGGCATCAATCACTGTTGATAAAATTGGTTTGCAACATTTGATTTGCTACTACGAGGCAATAGATGTATTAGAGAACACAGTTAGTGTTGGCAGAGGAATTAGTACAAATAGGTTACCATGAGATACGTCATTAGTTTCAACTGGGTAATACTGAGAATTGGTTACTATCATGTTAGCACTGATAATTTGCCCCTGCTGATTCCCACCAGACTGTTATTGAACCACTTAGTGGATTGTGAATTAGAATGTTAATCTAAGGGTTATGTATGATAGTTATGTCAATGGGAACTAGATATCACAATTGGTGTCTGCTAAACAGTGCATTCCTAGAGCTAAAATGCTACCAAAATACAGAAGATATATCTAACAATAAATGAAAGTTAAGTTGCATGAAACTTGGAAATGGATATTTTTTTTCCAAGGAAAACCTTGTGGGGAAACTCAAGGGCTGCTTTGCCACATTCATGGATTGCATCACTAGTAAACTCGTCGACATAGACTAGTGCACCTTGCCTAGGAGGATTCAAGCCGGTTGCTTTTTGGCATGGAACTGGCCAAAAACATTGGCGATGGTTGACTACACTGCTTGGGCTAAAAATGTTTGGAAACATCTTGTCCCATCCTCGAGCACTTAAGTGTGAGTGAGATTGTTGGTGCTTTACCACTCGAGCTAGACCCAATTTACTAATTGTTTGGAAACACTGTCCCACCCTCGAGCACTTATGCGAGAGTGAGATTACTTGTACCTTGCCAATGCCATGTATATTGAAGGCTATACCCCTTATGTGCACCTTTCTTGTGTCCTGAAATGGGCTTAAATACCTAAGAATGATACACAAAAAAACATTTTAGAAGGAAATTGATGTACATATTAACTCCCATAGACGGTTACAGTTTGAAAGATCCAAAAGCAACTTTTATAGATGAGGCTATATGTGCAAAATCACCCTTTATAGATGAGGCTCTACATCCGAATGCAACCTTTATATATGAGTCTATATGTGTCAAAATATAACATGAGCTAAAGGCTAATACATATCCATTTTTTTTAATCATCATCAACAAAATTAAAACAAGATGCTGATTTCTAAGGAAGGCTATTTAACATTGGATTGTCGATTGGAAGAAGAGGGACTTCCACTTCTATATGTTAAAATTTCGTAGCTCAGGTATGGATTTCTCCTAGAAGAAATCATATCTTTCATTTTTTGTTTGAACAACCTATAATAAAATTTTAGGTATGATAAATCTAATATGATTTCCAAAAATAGTAAGTCACATTTCAATTTGGAAGCGACTTTCCAAAAATAGAAAGTCATGTCTAAATGATCAAGGATGATTTCGACATATGAAATCCATTTTAAAATCAAATCAATCAATCACGATTATACAAGTCAAGAATTAATATTTTTATCCATACTAGTATTATTATTATTATGATACTATTATTTATAAAATAATCTAAAGTCATTCACCTTTAATGTATTAGTAAAAACGAATTCTCTCATGGAATAAGTAATTTAAATTGAGAATCTCTCACTTGGCAAATCGAACCTCTCTCTTGGAACAAAATAGTAATTGCACACTTGAGAGAATGTAACTCGCTCTTACTAATTCAATGTATGACAAACGTGTAAGTCCTCATTAAATGCACTTGTAACTCCCTCATTCAATTCAATTTGTAACTCTCACCAAATATTCTCTCATGTATAAGTAACTCTCTCTCTTCCTATTTCGAATTGTAACTCCTCAAGGCAAGTGTACTTCTCTTTATTTTTGGGATGAATTACACTTCTCCTCAAGTAACTCCTCCCTCATGGAATTCGATTCTCCTATTATTGGCTCAAGGAGTGAATTCATTTTGTAATTCCTTTCCTTTTTCATCTATTTAAGCAAGAGCAAGTGAGAGTTGAGAGCAACATGTTCATTGTGAAGAAGTTGAACTAGTGTTGAGTGTGTGTAAGAGAAGTGTGAGAGAAAGTGAAGAGTAAGAGCAAGGGAAGAGCTGGAGCAAGTGTGAAGGACAAGATCTGTTCAAGAGAAGGAGATTTTCAAGCAAAGAGCAACAACACTTCAGCTGCAAGTTGATCAAACATTGGTGACTTTATTCATTCTCATCTCTCTCTCTCTCTCTCTGTATTCTATTGAGCGAATGAAGAAATCTAATAAAAGAAGAATCATTTGGGTTTTCCCCTTGTGGGTTTTTCCCTGGTCATTGGACCTAACTCTCAGTGTCTTATATTTGTGCTTGAATGTCTTCATATGATTCTTAAGTTTATGTTCTATCTACAATTGCTGATTTGAAAAGTTTTGAAGAAGAAATCTGCATTTTAAGTAATTGTAACAACATAGAACATTCAATTTTCTGCGAAGTACATTCATCTTTCTGTAAAGTACCTTCAATTCCATTCAATTTTCTGCAAAGTACATTCAGTTTTTTGCATAGAACTTTCAAGTTTCTACAAAGAATTTTTAAATTTCTGCATAGAACTTTCAGATTTTTAACACTATCTACTGCACAATCAATATTAAGAGCAACAAGAGAGAGTTCAAAATTTAAGGATTCTAGATCCACATTCTAATCTTTGAAGCTTAGTTTTATATTCTTCACCCTTATGAGACAGATTTATGTTCGAACACACATAGACAAGATCCTTTGTGTCTTGTGGTCTCAACTTGTTGCATTTCACAAAATTAATGAAATCATAAGTACCCTAGTTCCTTTTTGTTGATGAAGAGCTTGTCACTTGTGAGAATATGAGGGACAAAGTTTTGCAAATATACACCATTTACCCCATGACTAGTCCTGTATTTAATCGTGTTCATGGTCGTCCTCATCCAAAGATGATATGTCAAAAAAATTCTAGAAGCAAAACATACAAATTCTTCCCCCACATTGGCTTGCAAAGAAGCTAGAAACAACATCACAAAGGCTTTCTTCACTCCATTATCCACCTTCCTATCCATATGTGGACCTCTGTTTTCTCACTGCTTTGAGCAACGAGTCTTCATCATACAATTATGGATTTAAGAAAGGTACCAAAGTATGCGACGAGGCGAGAGAAGAGAAGAGAGAACACCGAGAAGACTTGTCTCTCCTAAATGTTTAGGTTTATAAGGGTGAACAAAAAAATTGATGGAATCATATCTCACCTAAATTTTGAAATAGTTTCCACTGAAGTATGCTAAAAGAAAGAGGTATAGTGTGCTGAACAGTGCAAAATGCAAGCACAAATGTTGAAAAACAAAAATACACAAATGTGCCCAAGGGAAAGATGCTAATCACAAGAGAGAATGCCATAATTAGGTGCCCTTGGGTGCAGATCAGTAAAGATCATAAGATGAGATAAAAGAAAAGAGCTTGATTTGTGTATTTATAAACAAAGAAAGTGATGTGTCCCTTCAAGAGGGGGTTATTGGTTCACAAAAGAAGTTGATACACCCCAAGTGTTGAAAAATGTAACTAGGTTCGGTCTTCATGAAATGTATTTGTTAACATAATTTTTTTATTAATGTTACAATGAGTTGTTAAAGCACAGGTTTCATGCTTGGGTCATCATTTTATTAGTCAAAGTCCCCATTGAGGACTCCTATGATTAATAAAGAGTCAATAGAGTCATTGTATATTCTATGAGACCCTTCTTGGGCTTTCGAACGATGTAAAAATAATTATTTTTGAGTCAAAAATAAATTATGTAACCTTGACACCAAGTCGGCCTCAAGGAAGGCAATTCGACCTCATTGGAAGGCTATATATGCAAGACAGTTCGACTTCATTTGAGCATCTCACTCTCTCGAGTCTCCTAGTCTAGGTCAAAGTTGCTGTTGATGCCGGACGTTGGCAAGTCGAAGTTCTAGGGTCGAAGTGCTGCTCTTGCTAGGTCGAAGGTTGGATAAAAGGAGAGGTTGGCTTGGTATGGAGGAGGTCTTTGTCTAGGTAGAAGAGTCTCAAGGAAAACTATTGAAGAAAGAGATTTTTGACTTTGTTTTACCATAGATAGGGGTTTTGCCTTGGCAGTGTGCCTACATCTTGTGTCTTGTGTTTTTGAGATCTTCATGCACACATAATTTCGTAATTGCTTGATGAAAGATAATATAACAAATAAGTAAAAGAAGGCAACATAATTCACAAGTAAATATCAAGAAAGAGAAATCTAACCCTAATCCTACTAGCATTGATTTCTCAACATTGTATTAGAGCTAAGGTCGAAGAAGATTGAAGATCACCTCATTGGCTTAAAGGAAATGATTTCTCCCTCTATGATAAGAATGGGATTCACTTCTATGGGAAGATGTATCAAGAAGATTGTCTACTACTTATTCAACAAGGTCATAAGTCAAGGGTTCTTGGCTCAATGATGATAATGCATGGATCATTGACAATGGAGCATCAAGGCATATGACAGGGAAAAGTAAGGAACTGCAAACTCTATCAAAGGAACCATCCTCCCATGCAGTGTAATTGGGAGACAACAAAAGCTATGTTGTTAGAGGTCTGGGATCTACATCTTTGAAGCTAGAGAATGGAGCAAAACTACATCTCAACAACATACTGTGAGTTACAGGATTGAAAAAGAATTTGCTTTCAATTTCTTGCTTAGAAGATAAAGGGGATAGAGTTGCTTTTGTTGATGGAAAAGTCTTGGTCTGGGGAAAAAATTCTAGTATTGATAAAGCTAGGGTCATTCGAGTTCGTGAAGGAGGTTTGTATAGAGTCATTACACCACCTCCGCAAGCCCTAGTTCAAAGGAGTTTGCAAGGGATGCTCTTTGGGAAAACATACAAGAAAACCATTTTCAAATAGTGAAACAAGGTTGAAAGAAATACTAGACCTCATACATTCCGAATTGTGTGGGCCCATGTCCGAAAAATCACTTGGAGGTCATCTTTACTAGGTAACATTTATTGATGATCACTCAAGAAATGCATGGCTCCATCTTCTCAAGAAAAAGGATGAAGTATTTGAGAAATTCAAGGAGTTTTGATGTGAAGTGGAAACCCTAACTGAGAGAAAGATAAAAACTTTGAGATACAACAATGTTTTTCTAAGTAAAATTAATCTCTTTATAAAGACATAATGTACAAGGAGGCTCCGGCCTCAGTGGTAATGGGTCATTTGTATGACCATTCTGAGCATCCAACGTTGAGATCCTGACTGCCCCAGAAGGGGAAACCAGTCCAAGCCCAAAATTAGGAAAGTTCTAGCTACCCGCCTAGGGGCTATAGTTCCGTAATTCAAAAAATGTAAGCAAAAGATTGAAAATTCCAAAACTTGACTCAAACTTTTCCATTGTAAGTCGACCAGTGGGATCAAAATTCCAAAATTTGTCACCCGAGATGGAGAATAAAACAGAGAGAGACCCGACAGGATATAAGTATCAAAAAGACATAAAACAGAACAAAACGGAAACAAGTTTATGGCTTGCCACGTGACCTGACAAGCATTTACATAATGCCCTCTGTAGGTTCTTCCTCCACGATCGAACACCACCCGTAATCCTCAGAACCCGTGTTCTCTGCATGGCCACCACTTGCACTATCCTCAATTTGGATGCCCTTATCCTTACGGGTGGCTTTGCTTCCCAGCGTTTGCTGTTTGCTGCTAGAAGGGATATCCTTGTCTTTTGGCTGGCTTCTGGAGCTTAGCTCCCCTTGAACGCAACTGAATGGAGGGTCCTGGTTGAATTCCCGGCTGTGCGATGGTTCAGAATTAGAGGCAGGGACTTCCCTGAAATCCATTGTGATGGTGACAATTATGAGTGGCTTGTTCAAGGCACTTTGGAAGTGTAATTGCGCTTGCTGAGAGGTGGCATTAGTTGCTGTGTGCTGGGGGATGCCTCCGGAGTGACGAGCCTCATTGGTACTCAGTCTTCCACGGTCACTTCGAGTGTTCGGATACCTGCCAAGGGAGCGGGGATTGGAGAGGGTAGGGAAGGGGAAACTGAAGGGGAGGATGAGATAGAAGGGGGCTGATACCCAAGACGAGTGGCGCCACCTCGATTGCCTCCACGCCTGCTCCTCATTTTGTGACGATATCGCATGGGTCTGATGGTGGGAGGCTACTGTGAGTGGAAGGAAACCTAGGCAGGAATCAATACAGGTGTCAGAGGAGGAGAGAGGCGAGGGTCCGAGGGATTCGCAATCGGGACAGAGGAAGGAGCTAAGACCTCAGTCTGCAGATGGTAGAGTAGGGACTGGGAGTAATGGTTTCCATTGCCTAGGTCGACGCAACTTAAGAGTCTGCAACGTCTTCCAATGGCTGTGCGAAGGCTTGGCTCAGAGACGGAGGGATGGCAGGAGCAATTGAGAGGCTGAATGAGGTGATGATGATGACTCTGTTCCACATCTCTGGACTTGCAGGGAATGTCTTGATATTCCCAGTTGGTTAATGGCGCCGACCTAAGAGCCAGGACTTGCCAAATCACACAAGTGAAGGCACAAGTGGCCATACGGATGGGCCGCCTGTTTATCCGCCTGCTCATGCACAATAAATTGCTATCTACCACCCGCATCCGGGGAGATACGACAATGTTGGGGAATACACTTCTAAAGAATTAATTGCATATTGTAAAGAAGTAGGAAATAAGAGGGATCTTATTGTTCCTTACTATCCCAAAAAAAATGGAGTGGCCAAAAGAAAGAATAGGACAATTGAAGGTGTACGAACAATGCTACTTGATCAAGATTTGCCAAAGTTTCTATGGGGAGGAGCAGTAATGAATGCCGTATATTTTCAAAATAGAAGTCCTCATAGAATTCTTGATAATATGACACCCGAGGAAGCATTCACAGGAAAGCAGCCAAGTGTGGACCATCTTTGTATCTTTGGGAGTCTTGCATATATCCATGTTCCAAAGGACAAGCAAAAGAAGTTGGATTCTACAAGCATTAAAGGGATCTTCGTTGGCTATAGTCTCTCCTCAAAGGCATATGGAATCTACATCAGGGAAGGGAGACACATTGAAGTAAGCAGGGATGTTATATTTGATGAGAATCAAGCCTACAAAAAGTCGAAGGATATACCTATTGATTTCGATGACGGCGATTTACCCATATTTGAAGAAGAAGAAGTACAACTCGACAACCCTTCTACAACACAAGAGGAACAAGAAGGACCAAGTGAGCCTATTCAAGCTGTGGTCATATAGAGCACAAGGAAGAGGCCAATTTGGTTAAAAGTCACTCTTGACGATGCTGAAGGGCATGGAGTTGCGAAAGGAACTCAGGGAAAGCAAAAGGCGGAAGAGATATTTGGGATATGCTTCATATATGACAAGACTAATTGAAGTATGGAAGAAAGCTATGCAGGAAGAATACCAATCCATCATGAAGAATGTGGTTTGGGAAATTGTTCCTAGACCTAGTGACAAATTAGTTGTCACCTCGAAATGGATCTACAAGATCAAACACGTTGTTGATGGAAGCATAGACAAATACAAGGCCAGATTTGTTGGAAGGGGTTTCTCTCAAAAGAATGACATAAATTATCAAGAAACCTTTGCACCCACTGCAAGGTATACTACGTTAGATCTTTGTTTTCATTGGCTGCTACAATGGGATGGAACATCCATCCAATGGATGTGAAGACAACGTTTTTGAATGGGACCATCGATACAGTTATATATTGAGCAACCCGTGTTGAATTTCTAGAATTTCAACAGAACTACTTTGCACAGCGGAATATAAACAAAATTAAATCATACATGCACAAAATATGGACAACTTTTTACAATTTTCAACCCAACTTCATTATATTAATCAACATATAATACGATAGTCTAGGGCTCCTGTACCCCAGGGATAATGGCCCTCATACATCCACTAGTACAAGATACAAATTAGGGCTTAGTGTTAGTAAATTGACAACCAATATGCCATCAACAAGATACTCTGACCATTTGGTTGATGTAGTGCACTCTCTCAGCTCCTCTCGGTCGTACCCTGTACCTGCCTGGTCCTTTGACTCCCAATCTATAGCTTCTACCTCTATCAATGCTCCAAGTCCATCTAGCCACTGAATCTCGGTTATCCAATCTGCTCACTAGTTGGTCGTTTGTCCATCAATGCATCAACACGTTGAGACTCTTGTCGAATTGTTAACAGCTCCACTTTTGAACAACTCTCGATCTGTCCACTATTGCTCCTCAGCTACTCAGGGACTTCAACTTACTATGGTCTTCCTGTGCTTCTTCGATGAGGACCAACATAGGGCATAGAGTGCTGCCACCTATCACTACAAGATGCCCATCTCCCATAATGAACACGGGCTAGGAGGACTACCCATCTTGTGTTGTAGATGCCCTTCTCCACACACAAGTCTAGGGCTCCACAAACTCCTCCTGGTTGATTAGACCCCTGAGCTCAACAGTTGCCACTCTAGCAAATACTTTTGTACATCAAAGTGTTGCACATGGGGCTCCAACTTGGACACTATCACGATGTCCTCCAACAGACCTTAAATGCCCAATCACTATCCACACTTGGTCCACTCTCACACTGCCCTCCAACAGTCCACGAGTGACCAATCCTCGCTGTAGCATCTACCTCTGGCTAGGGCATCCTCACACCTAGAAAACCCTCCTCTTGGCTGCCAAGAAACTCCATTAGCTGTCCAATCCTTGGATAACCAACCAACTAGCAATCAACTCTATCAAAACACATACCTATGCAAGTCCTTAAGGGTTGATGGCTTCCTTTGCATGGTTGTTGCTCAACTGCTGCTACTTGGCTGTCGCTCAACTGCTGTTAGTCGGCTGCTGCTGCTACTCGACTGTTGCTTAACTGTTGTTACTCGGCCGTTGTTGCTACTTGGTTGTTGCTAAGCTATTGCTACTCGGTCATAGCTCAGCTGTTGCTACTCGACCATTGTTGCTACTTGGTCGACGCTCAATTGCTGTTACTTGGTCGCTGCTACTACTCGGATGTATTTTCTCAAGAGATAAATGCACTTTTGGATGTCTACAAATGATCCACACTCATGTCATATTTATACACAAACATGAGGGTTACATATGGTGTCAACAAATCTAAGTTGGAAACAAGCCGACCTGCTTTTTTCTCCCAAATTAATCCACAATCACATATATTAACTTCAGAAATTCATAACTCCATTTATACAGCTCGGAATCGTGTGATTTATGTTGCATTAGATACATCTCGACGAGAGCTATCATCCTCATCCATCACATTGAAATGTGGTCATGGTTTTGGCCCAAATAATGATGGGTGCAAAACCCTAGGCTTGGGTTTCAAGCCCACAAGGCCACTTGTGAAGCTCCTTCTTCCAAACACTTGATCCATAAGGCTTGGAGTACCTCCCAAGCTACAAATATCAACACTCGCTCTTAGCGAGGAGGGTACTTCCAAGACTAGGAAGTGACCATCATAATCTCTAGCGACACTAGCCCATCTGGCGTCCATCATTGCAACATACCCTATAGAATGAACTCGACAATCTCAATAGTGCCTCTGCCTCATCACTTCTGAACCTAAAGATCGCAAACCTCCATAGGGTTGATCCCTCTGAGGGTAGAGTCTCTTTGAGCCTACACGATCTCCACAGACTTAGTCCTGCAAGCACTCATCCTCCTGGATCAAATACCACTCCTGCAAATTACTCCAATCTTGGATATGCAACATCACGATTCGATGAAGATTCTAGCCTGCCAATCTCCAGCGCATCACATGAAGCCATCTTGATCAACCTGATCCCATCCATGCTAAAGAAACCCTCGAGCTGTCCCAACCATCCATGAAAAATCAATGAAAGTCCATGATCAACAATCTTCCCTACAATAAATTGTTGTTCACTATGCTCACCACCAATCCACCAGAACTCCTAGCCAATCTCGCTGCCAATCCTGTCAAGACCACATCTCCATGTCTTCAGTTGAACCCTCTGCTCCATGATCTAGACACCCACAACTCCCTCTGAGTTGCTTTGCTGTGCACTTTCTAATTTACTGTCCCTCAAAGTAGCTCATACATGCTTCGATTCCATGTTGAATTTCCACGATCTTGGGTCAAAGATAGAATCTTAAAATCTCTGATGCTACCAAACCAAGAATCTCAACAGAACTACTTTGCATAGTGGAATATAAACAATAGTAAATCACACATGCACAAAATATGGACAACTTTTTACAATTTTCAGCCTAACTTCGTTATATTAAGAAACATATAATACAACGGTCTAGGGTTCCTGTACCAGGGATAATGGCCCTCATACATCCACTAGTACAAGATACAAAGTTGGGGCTTGGTGTTAGTACATTGACAACCAATCTGCCCACAACAAGACACTTTGACCATCTGGCTTATGTAGCGCGCTCTCTCAGCTCCTCTTAGTCGTACCCTCTACCTGCCCTATCCTTCGACTCCCGATTTGTGGCTTGTGCCTCTATCAATTCCAAGTCCATCTAGCCACTGAATCTCGGCTATCCAATCTGCTCACTAGTTGATCGTTTGTCCCTCAACGCATCAACACATCGAGACTCCTGTCGAGTTGTTTACAGCTCCACTTGTGAACAACTCGCGATCTGCCCACTGTTGCTCCTTAGCTACTTAGGGACTTCAACCCACTATGGTCTTCCTGCGCTGCTCTGCTGAAGACCAATCTAGGGCATGAAGGGCTGCCAACTATCACAACAAGATGTCCTTCTCCCACAATGAACATGATCTAGAAGGACTACCTATATTCTGTTGTAGATGTCCTTCTCCACACACAAGTCTAGGGCTCCACAAACTGCTTCTGGTTGATCAGACCTTTGAGCTCAACAATTGCCACTCTAGCAACTACTTTTGTCCATCAAAGTGTTGCACACTGGGCTCCAAATTGGACACTATCACATTGTCCTCCAACAGACCATAAATGCCCAATCACTATCCACACTTGGTCCACTCTCACGTTGCCCTCCGATAGTCCATGAGTGAACAATCTTCGTTATGGCATCTACTTTTGGCTAGGGCATCCTCACACCTAGGAAACCCTCCTGTTGGCTCCCAAGAAACTCCATCAGTTGTCCAACCCTTGGATAGCCATCGAACTAGCAATCAACTCTATCAAAACACATACCTATGGAAGTCCTTAAGGGCTGATGGCTTCCTTTGCATGGTTGTTGCTCAACTGCTGCTACTCGGCCGTCGCTCAGCTGTTGTCGCTTCACTGGTGCCGCTACTCGGCCATTGCTCAGCTGCTGTTACTACTCAGTCGTCGCTCAGCGGCTGTTACTCGGCCGCTGTTGCTACTCAGTCGTCGCTCAGCGGCTGCTACTCGGCTGCTGTTGCTACTTGATCGTCTCTAAGCTCCTGCTACTCGGTCGTTGCTCAACTGTTGTACTTGGTCATCGCTCAACTGCTGTTGCTGCTGCTGCTACTCGACCATGCTCAATTGTTGTTACTCAACCGCTGCTGCTGCTACTCGACCGTTGCCGCTACTCGACCACTGCTGCTACTCGGACGCTGCTGCTACTCGACCGCTACTACTACTCAGATGTGCCACTGCTGCTACTCGACCGCTACTACTACTCAGATGTGCCACTGCTGCTACTCAGATGTATTTTCTCGAGATAAACACACTTTTGGATGTGTACAAATGATCCTCACTCACCTCATATTTATACACAAACATGAGGGCTACATGTGGTGTCAAAAAGTCTAATTTGGAAACAAGTCGACTTGGTCTTTTCTCCCAAATTAATCTAAAACCACATATATTAACTTCATAAATTCATATCTCCATTTCTACAACTTGGAATCGGGTGATCTTCGTTGCGTCGGATTTGTCTCGATAAGAGCTATCATCTTCATCCATCACATGTCGAAATGTGGTCATGGTTTTGGCCCAAATCACGATGGGTGCAAAATCCCAGGCTTGGGTTTCAAGCCCACTAGGCCACTTGTGGAGCTCCTTCCTCCAAACCCTTGATCCATAATGCTTGGAGGACCTCGCAAGCTACAAAAATCAACAACCCGAAGGCTTTGAATAAAATAGCAAGGACACTCATGTCTGTAGACTTAAGAAGGCCCTGTATAGTTTGAAGCAAGCTCCTAGGGCATGGTATGCAAGAATGGATGCATACCTTCTGTGAATTGGGTTCATAAATAGTTTCGCTAATCCTAATCTCTACATCAAGGTTTTGGATAATGACCCGGTCATTATTCTATTGTATGTGGATGATCTATTCATCACGGGTGTGGAGAGAAGAATACAAGAATGTAAGAAGATGCTGGTAGCTAAATTTGAGATAAAGGATCTAGGACTGATGCACTATTACCTAGGTTTGGAAATATTGCAAAATCTTGGGGAGATATATTTTGGGCAAGGAAAATACATCGTCAAGGTTCTGCAGAAATTTGGGATGATGGATTCCAAGCCCATGACTACTCCTATGATCATCAATCTCAAGAAGTTGAGAAGCTCCAACTCAAGTCTCGTGGATCCTACCTCCTATCGTCAGTTGGTAGGTTCTCTAATGTATCTGGTAAATACTAGGTCAGATATATGTTTTGCTGTGAACATCCTCAGTTAGTTTCAATTGGAGCCTCATCATGATCAATGGATAGCTGCCAAGCATATATTGAGATATCTTCGTGGTACGATACATCACTACCTAAAGTACAACAGCAAGGAAGTCAAATTGATTGGCTTCACAGATTCAGATTGGGGTGGCAGTGAGACCGATGGGAGAAGCACTATCAGAGGATGCTTTGGTTTGGGATCTGCCATTGTCTCATGGATGAGTAGAAAGCAAGATCCTGTTGCTTTGAGTAGTGCTGAAGCAGAGTACGTGGCTGCATGTGAAGTAGAAAAGGAGGCTATATGGTTGAGGAAGCTTCTGACAGATTTGCTCGTGAAGCCTCTAGATCTTACTGTGATTAATTGTGATAATCAAAGTTGTATCAAGATGTTTGCAAATCCCGTTTTTCATGCTAGGACGAAGCATATCAACAATAAGCTCCACTATATTAGAAACTTGGTGCAGGATGGGATCGTGAAGCTACAGTATGTCCTGACAGACGATCATGTAGCTGATACACTACAAAGTCTCTTCCTAATAAGAAGTTTGAGTATCTTAGAATAATGCTTGGTTTAGTTGATATTGTTGCTTTGGTTGATAATGATAAAAGTTTGGAAGAGATTTGTTGAGGCCTAGTGTGTGAGACACATTGCTTAGGAGGACATTTGGCTGACACCATGCGTTGATGTCTAGTTCCTAAAGTAGGGAGGGTGGCGTTGGTCATGGACCTCTGACGTCAGATACACACCTAGATCCCTAGGTTGATGGTACCTAGAGAGGCTGAAAACTATATTCCATCTTAGTCCCACTTGGATAGATTGCCTTGGTTAGGAATCTAGTCCTCGGCATTGCGGTGCCTAAACGGTTGAGAGACCTTGGATAGAGTTCCTTGGTCAGGAATCCAGTCCATGGCATTGTTGTGCCTGAACTCTACATAGTTCATATAGTTTGAGATCTTCCATATGAATACCTCCCTAGTTAGGAGGGAGTGTTGAAAAATGTAACTAGGTTCGGACTTCATAAAATGTATTTATAAAAATAATTTTATTATTATTGTTACAATGACTTGTTAAAGCATGGGTTTCATGTTTGGGTCATCATTTTATTATTCAAAGTCCCTATTGAGGACTCTTAGGATTAATAAAGAGTCAATAGAGTCATTGTATATTTTATGAGACCCTTCTTGGGCTTTCAAATGATGTAAAAAGTATTATTTTTGAGTCAAAAATAAATTATGTAACCTCCACACCAAGTCGGCCTCAATAAGATCAAGTCAGCCTCAAGGGAGGCACTTCAACCTCATTGGAAGGCTATATATACAAGGCAATTTGACTTCATTTGAGCATCTCACTCTCCCAAGCATAGTTCGATCTTTGGAAGCTGGAAGCTGGTGTAGAAATTTCTCATTTCCCACCCCGGTTTTCAGTTTCACCTTATTTCTCCCATATAGTTAAATGCCCTTTCCCATATCCATACATTCAACAACTGAAAAAATAAATTTTGCTGAAAACACAAATTCTGGAAATTTTACAAAATGTTGGAAAATGCAGAAATTAAAAATCAGTAGGTGCAAACAGCCATTTAACACATTTAAACACAATGATTTTTGGTCAAGGTGACCCTGGAAAAACCTCCTACAACTCTTGGGGAAAACCAATTTGAGAGCTCTTCTTTATTTCTGAAAATGCCTTTTTATAGTGAGAAATATTCAGCAAAAATTCAGCAAGCAAACTTTACAACTTATCTCGTTTTCTGTGCCCTGGAAAACTGTTGTACAGCTGCTGTACGGATTGCTGTACGGATTGTACGGACTGTTGTACAGACTGTACAGACCTCGATTTTTGTGCAAAAAATCAGCTGCATGACCCTCGATTTCTGTGCAAAATATCTGCTGTATGGCCCTCGATTTTTGTGCAAAAAATCTGCTGTACGACCCTCGATTTTGTGCAGAAAATCTGTTGTACGTCCTCCTCAAAATCTTGCCCAAAAATCTGCCTTTTACAGTGTGCTCACTCAGCTGTACGGATTTGCTAAATTGCTGCCTTGGAATGTGTGCCAAGCTGCTGTCTCCTTCTCCTCCCTGTCCAGAAATCTCCCTTGCTCTCTTGCTCTCCTTCTCTCAATCTGCTCATGAAAGAATGAATGACCTTTTCCTCCTTTTCCTCCTTTAATCTAACCCTAAGTGACTTTTGGGTGATCCCTAGATCCAATGGCTGAAATAGATTGAGATCTATGGCTGAGATTAAATGCTCATTTAAATCTTACTTTCTATTTTTTAATTCACCCCACTTTAATAAAGACCCACTTAGTCATCTATTTCCAAAGTCACTTTTTCTTTCTAATTTTATATTGACTTTATTAAAGTCACTTTAAAATTAGACTTCAGTAACTTTATCACTTAAAGTCACTTTTAAATTAGATTTGACTTTATAAAAATTATAAAGTCACTTTAGGAGAAAAATTAAATTCTTTTGGACACTTTTCCCTAGGGCAAAGATCAAAGCCTTAGGGAACCACCTGTCCTCCGGTACCAATTTTCAACAGCGGGAAGCTGGGAAGAAGTGTGAAGTTGAAGGAAGGGTCCAAAAAGGAGTGAGTTTGGTCTAGGTGAAGGAGAAGAAGAAAATTGAAATTTTGGTGCCTCTCTCTCTCCCTCTCCTGTGGGCTGGTTTAGGAGATCGAAGTCTCCTAGTCTAGGTCGAAGCTGCTGTTGATGCTCGAAGATGCCAAGTCGAAGTTCTAGGGTTGAAGTGCTATTGCTGCTAGGTTGAAGTTTGGATCGAAGGAGAGGCTGGCTTGGTGTGGAGGAGGTCTTTGTCTAGGTAGAAGAGTCTCAAGGAAAACTATTGAAGAAATAGATTTTTGATTGGGTTTTCCCCTAGATAGGGGTTTTGCCTTGGCAGAGTGCCTACATCTTGTGTATTGTGTTTTGGTGATCTTCATGCACACATAATTTGGTAATTGCTTGATGAAAGATAATATAACAAATAAGTAAAAGAAGCCAACATATTTCACAAGTAAATATCAAGAAAGAGAAATCTAACCCTAATCCTACTAGCATTGATTTCTCAACACCAAGAAGGTTATTGAGCATACATATCGAATTTGGATATGTTGGCCTTAACTATACCTATTGATACAAAAAAAGAATAAACAATATTTCCTTAGCCATATATACAAGTAATAATGATACATGAACCATGACCATATGCACATATTACAATAATTATTTTGTTCCCCCGATTAAGCTGAACGAGGGGGGTGGCAGAACTATAGCACCCCCAATTAAGCTGAACGAGGGTGACAGAACTATAGTGCTCGTGCTTAAGCTGAACAAATGCGATGGTGGGATTCCATTGTAGTAGCACAACTTCCCCCTACACCAATAAGGCAATCTCTAATATTTTTTAGTGTGGTGAGTTGCCCATGGCTGAATTGCCTTATGCCATTCTCAGCATATGAATGTTTATGATTTTCAGTTTGCAAACAATAGTTTACCATCATGCTACGGAGCATAGCACCATTAACAGTTGTTGCCATCTCTTCCTCTTGTCTTCATCAATCTATGTACACTTTCCAATGCATAAATCTATAGCAACAGGCTTCAGTGTGAAATGAGATCGCGGTTTCGTTGTGGATGGTGACTGGTCTGATCCTGGTTCTAAAGCTCCCACTTTTTGATAGTTCCTCCAATTCTCTTTGCAACCTAACATGCAGTATGCATCCGTGCTATGGCCTAATGTCCAAGGAGGACTATTTAGTATTTTCCCTTACGTAGGGCTATGCTTGCCTTGTAGGCTCACAATGCTTTTGATACCATATTAAATTTCAAAGTAGCAACAGATGAAGGAAAAACACACCATGAAGTTTTTCTAATTGGGTTATCTCATTCCTTTCGATTATCACATGGGTGGCATTGGTAAAAGATTTATTCCGTTTATCTCTGTATTGATAGTATTTGGTATGGAATTCTATTTACATGGTATATTTGTTTAATATCATGCCTTGCTTTTTATTTTACACTACTATTCCAAGTCATTTGCAATTACAACATGAAAGTAAAAGGTTTTGTGTTGCATTCATGTCATCCCACTTCTGACTCTGAGGCAATCTTTTTAGTTTTCTTGGTGTTCTAACTATCTTCAGTGTTTTTTCTATGTAAGGACCTATATGAACAGATGTTTTGTGCTTTCCTTGAGTTCATTTTCTATTGTTGGATAAAAAGAACTATCTAGATAAGTATTTCTTTCAATTTGTTGTAGGTTCGGATGCTGTTGAGTTCATCATTCGTCATGCAGAGGTCTCAATTGCCTTTGTCCAAGAGGCAAAGATTCCCGCGGTATGTTGTAATTGTCATTTTTATGCGTTGCATGTATAATAAATGATTGATTCTATAATTACTCTGGGCTGATAGCCTTAGCAACAGGTTATCAATTTTTTGAAGACCCTTGTATGCTTTCCACAAAAGTTTGAGATACAAGGTGTAGTGTACAGTGTCAAAAAGTTATATATTCCAATTTTGCCCTACCATACAATTCAGGAAGAACTGGGGGGAGGCTAGTATTTCTGTAGCATGAAATAAGTGCACATATAGGTCCATTATTTCTAGTTCGTTATTTCCTTGCAATGGAATTTTTTTTACACTTATTATTATATTTGTACTTGACGTCTACTATTGTCTGTCTTCATTCTCTCTTCTTAAAATTAGAATGTAATTACTATCACATGGATCATTTTGCTTTTAAAAATTAAATTGTAAGAAGAGTGATCTTTTTTTTTTTAAATTTAAATTTGTGGGAAATACCTCTTATATTAACAAGAGAATATTATAAGAAGGCTGAAAATAAAAGTGGAAGGGTGTATACAATTGAGTCTTATATAATCCTTCCTAGAGCCCACTAAAGCTGCAATAGAATCGGAGTAAGCTAATGCATCAAACTCTTCGACATCCTTAATCAGAGGATAGCTTTGGCAGAAAATTGCATACATACCTCTTCTTGTCAAGAGTGACAAAAAAAATTTAATTGTTCTAACCTCATCAGTAAACACATATTTCCATTGTAACTTCTAGGTGTTAAATAAAGCAGTGATATTGACAAGCATGAGGTAGTGACGTAAGATAATTGCTTGGCTAGCACTCCTAATATGGTAGAAACCAAATATAATTTAAATGTATATGATTAACAAGTAACTATGTGAACGGTTTTCTTACTTGCTGATGATTTTTTTCTTTGAAGATGCACTACCTCCTCCATGTTGAAGTTCCAATGAAAGAGCTTTAGCCTTAAAAGCTATGTTGCATGAGTTGCTGGAATGTGGGAATGTTGGGAACTTGGGTACGGGTGTCAGGAACAGCTGGAGGTTTCCCAAAAATTTACAGGAAACGACTAATCTGGAGCGGTAATATTATATAATAAAAAAATATAAAATATATAAAAATAAAAATAAAAATAATTTATTAATTATATAATTTATATAATAATCAAAATTAATATTGAATCAAAATATTCAAATATTCAAATCAATTTAAATATATAAATAATAAATATATAATCTCTCTTATATATAAATATATTCTTTGGGTGTCTCTCTCCCTGAGTCTCTCCATTTTATATATATAAAAGATTAAAATGTCAAGTTCATTATGACACATGACAAGTTTTTGAAACAATCTAGCTTAAAAATATAGAGGAACAGTTTTACATATGTTTCTCTAGTTATTCTTAAGAGAAAAAATAAAACAACTCTAATGTTTAAGCATTGACTGCCACATACAATATGCACACACAATCTTCTGTGATATATATACATAAACACCAAAAGAAATACTCATCAACATGGCATCCCAGATATCACCCTTACATCGAGGTGCCACACGCTTCCTTAACCCATCAAGAGATTTCTCTAGTTTCTCAATTAAGGATATCAGTGTTAAGGATCTCCTTGCCCTTTCTTCCTATGAAGGTTTCAACTTAGGCTCATGTTTTTTGGGTAGTTCGGCATATTTCTATACAGAATTTGTATTCCTCAACCCCAGGGAACTCCGGAACTCCAAAAAAATAGTCTTCAAAGCTCCCGGAACTTTCCCAAGCTCCCATTGCAGCTCCTGCTGAAAAGGGAACGTTCCCATACAGTTCCAAAGCTTCCGGGAGCGCAGGAACCTTTGGAACGGGTTTCCCAACTCTTGGGAGTGGTTCCCGTGTAACAGAGCTTAAAAAGCTCCCAATAAATGGACTTCAGTAATAACATTTAACAATTTCTTTGCCATATAGACGTTAGAGATAAAGAGCTTGTATTTCAAAATGAATAATTGGTCATATAACTTTGTTAGTACTTTGATTATGGTAATTAGTAATTACTGATAAATCTTCAAATGGATAAACATTTAGACACAGATCATACTTCAATTTACTATTTAAATTAACTTCAACCCATTATAGATATAGCTTGGACATATCAAGTTATCAATGTATCACAACTTTTAGATTGGTTTAATAACATGACTATACATGAATAAATGCTCAATTGGTAGGTTGTTACTAGTTAGTATGCCATAAGTTTTAGATTAATTGTTGTGCAACCAAGTTGCATGATTACCTGGAAATGTTTTGGGTATTGAAATAGCTCAGGAATGCAGGGAAAGATTTTTGAGCCGTTTTCCTATTTGGAACAACCTAGAATCATTTTTGAGCCATTTTCCCATTTGGAACAACCCAGAATCATTTCTGAGCTGTTTCCGGTCCCGAGGGGTGTTTCCAGATCAATAGCTTATTAGGGTGATGGGGGAAACTTACATCACACATACTTCTCTCACTGATATCAGACTTTGTTATTCAATTCATATTACTCAGTACAATTTTGGTGGGTTAAGCACTTAACATTAAATCATTACATATTGGTTACATTCAATTAACACTAACTTAACATTCAAAAACTTATTTATTTGACTGTTGTATTAAACTGACATTTCCTATTTGTTAATCCCATTTCATTCCATTAAAGTAACATCCCTTATTAAATGCGGCAATTTTGTTCTAGTGCTGGGATTATTTATTTTAGATTAGCTTTTATTTTCTGAGATATTATTTGGGTTTCTATCTGCTCAGAATTAATAAAATTATCTTATCTTTTGTAGATTTTGAAATGCTTACCGGCATGTTTAGACCATCTGAAGAGTGAGTATCCTACCATTTCATCCTTCTTATCTGACCATTTTTAAAACTCTTCAGTTTGTGGATATTTATTTTTAAAGTAAGTCTGATATCAAACTTTTGAGTGCAGCAATTGTGAGCTTTGGCAAAATCACAGATTCCCAGAGAGAAGAAATTGAACGGCTAGGACTCAAAGTCTATACTTGGAATGACTTTTTGTTGCTGGTATATCCCATGCGCATTTAAAATTATTCATTTGATGATTACTTGTAGCCTCATAATTTGCATGGCTGTATATGATTTATTGGATTGGTATTCTACCTTAACCTGTGTTGTTTATTAAATTCTTGGTTTATTCTTTGTTGCACCAAGAGGCACGTTCTACAGTCCAGGTAGGATTAATAAAATAGTGATTAAAAAATCAAAACAATAATTTTTTTTTTTTCTTTCAAGCTGGCCTGAAAAATAAACTATAGCTTAGATGAGATCCCTTAAGGTGAAAACCTCAGGTGTTTGCACTCTCAAAATGTTCCATCTTGAGGGATTTGACCCCTTTTGGTGCTTGCTAGATCCAGGATTAAGATAGATCTAACTTCTAAGCCCAGTGCCTGCAAAGTGACTTTGCTATCATCTTCTTTCCTTCTGTTTCATGAAATCTCTTTAAAATTTCCTTACCCTTGAATCTCAAGTTCAAGCTCATGGGAAATGTGATACAAGATGGTAGTAGAAGGAAATGCTATGCTTTATCTGTATCCCACTGGCAAAATGAAAGTGGCAATTGCAACTTTATATTGTTCATCAGAATAAAAGTTTGGATGTCTTCCAGACAACAGTGAAGACCTTTCTTCTTGAATGGAAACCTTATGATATTCTCTTTTCACTTATTAGTACAACTCTCTTTATTTTGTGCTTGATACAACCTTTCTAATTATAATTTTGACAATTTTCCTTGCCAGATATGTGTCTGCCATAAACTAAGTTTTCTGACAGCCTGTGCCACCAGTCAGAACATGTACAAAAAAATTATTACTAGCTTCTGATCTTTTAGACATTAGAATTATAGAGTAGAGTCAATCAAAACCTTTTTGAAAGTAAAAAGATAACTGGAACCAAATAGGTCTGAATTCCTTGAGAAATCAATAGTTTGTGAATTTCTGCTTTTGATCATATATTGTTTGATTTGCTCTAAATTTGTGTCTTTCTTATGTGGTTGGTGGAAAAATATATAAGCTCAACTTTCTTTACATAGTAGTTTACTGCAACTGCAAAGTAAATTATAAAGCCATTTTTCTTATATCTTCTGCAGGGTGAGGAAAGGAGGTTTGAACTATCATTACCCAAAATGAGCGATATCTGCACAATAATGTACACTAGTGGCACAACTGGTGAACCTAAAGGTGTATTGATCACAAATGAAAGCGTTGTTTCTATGGTGACCGGAATTGGTTATTTTCTTAAATGTCAGAATGAAGAGGTAAATTCTTTCAATTACATGGTTAATTTTTGTAGTTGATATAACAACTTCATAGATCAAAGCTTCATTTATTCCTAATATATCAAACATTTTGGGAACTTATCAGTTAGTTCTAGCAGTCATGGCATTTGCTTTAACTCATGATTTTTATGCACTGGAAAACTTCTTTGCAAAACCTTGCAGCTCACAGAGAAGGATGTTTATCTCTCGTTTCTTCCTCTAGCACATATATTTGATCGGGTGATAGAGGAATTTTTCATATCAAAAAGTGCTTCAATAGGCTTCTGGCGCGGGGTATACTGCTTTGTGTTGTTTTTTTTTTCTCAATTGTCCACCATCTTTATGCACTTAAAAATCTAGTGCTAGTTTCTTGATTTCACAGTAATGCTTGTTTATTCCCGCAGGATGTGAAGCTCTTGGTGGAGGATATTGCAGAACTAAAACCAACGGTCTTCTGTGGTGTCCCACGTGTCTTTGATCGCATATATTCAGGTCCTATATGCAAATCTATAGTGTCTAACTGAAAAAAATACAATTCAGTGTATATCTTGCTTTCAGATACATGCTTGATGCATTCTTATTTCTAATTTTTCATTTGAGACATCAGCTAATATTTATTTATCATCTCAATGTCACTTCTTCCAGGTTTAAATCAGAAGATCGCTGCTGGAGGATTTTTGAATAGAAAAGTGTTTGAATTTGCATACAAATAGTAAGATTTAAAAATACCATAATTCCCAGTTTGTAATTTCTTTTATCAAGTCCTTAATGTCACTTTGTAGAACTCTTTCTTCCTCTGTGATTCCCAATTTACATCAAGGAGATGTGTCCTCAATAATTCCAGATTTTTAATTCATGCTTATTGGAAATAAAATCACAGCAAGCTTAATAATATGCGCAAAGGGTTGAAACATGAAAAAGCATCTCCACTTTTTGATAAAATTGTCTTCAGCAAGGTTGGTGAAATTCTTTTCCTACTGGCTTCTATATCATTATGGGATTGGTGATATTTGAAAACAGGTGTCTTCGGTTATTATCTTTATAACATGTATTTACATTTCGAGTGGACTTGGTTTCTATTGATATAGGTTAAACAAGGTCTGGGAGGACGTGTCCGTGTAATGTTATCAGGAGCAGCTCCACTTGCAAAACATGTGGAAGAGTTTCTACGAGTAGTCACTTGTTGCCATGTTGTACAGGGCTATGGTATGTGCAGTTTATGTGCGTTTGATGGCTTGGTTTTGTCGTCAAGTTATGGACATGTTTAATACATTTCAAAAAATTGCCTTTACTGCATAGCAAGCCATTCCTTGTACAGTATCTTTGAAATGGGAATTCATAAAAACTATGTGGATTTTTCTGGCAAGCATTAGGAAATTCAAAGGACATCATTACTATCTCTGAATAGACTTTAGAGAGTTCATAATCTGCCTTAACCTTCGTAAGTCCTTGAAATACAACTTTGCAAGGTGTCAACTTGTTTAGGGCATTTGATGATTTATTTGTAAAATTGGATGTTGTTATGTTATATGGCATGTGATTGTGATCCTCTATGTTGCAAATTAAGAAATCATATTTAGCAATGAGGAAACCTCCCTGATAGCTGTAATGATACCCTAGTTCTGGTAAGGGCCTATAAAAGTTCCATAAATTCTACATTTTGTGAAATGGCTGATAGGTCAGTTGAAGCTAAATCTTTAATAACGAAAATCAATGATCCAGTCAATTTTGTGAGCACTAACCAAATATTTACTAACCTAATTAGGACTAAGAAATTTACGTAAGAAACATTTATATTGAATTTTTTTACATTTATATTTTTGGGTTAGCATATTTCTGGCTGGGGGAATTATAAGATATGGATTATCAAGTTAGTTTGGATCTACTTTAGGAACAATACTGCAAATATCAGTGTTCAACTGCCAAATTTTGATATACCTAATACCATAAAAAATGCAAAACATTGTACTGAAGCTTGTGTAAGGTCCACGACAAGTTTTGGTGCACTTAAAACTAGCATTGCCATTTTCAATAAAAAATGGAAGGAAACTCATTTGTTTGATAATTTCATTCAACCTCATTTCATTTAGGACAAATTTAATGAGACCTATGATTAATTGATGCCCTTAAATGCCCCCCTTATGGTTTTACTCTCCAAGCTGACGATGCCTAGATGTTCACAAAATGGTTGGGAACAAAATATACTTCAGTGTTGAAAAAAGTGGCTCAACAAATGACTTAGTGAGGCCAGAGGATATGATTCAATTCAAACTTGGCAAAGATTGGGAAAATATTGGCAGAAAATTCATTCAAAATGACATTTTTATTTCCTTTTTGAGATTTATATTTGATGCTGGCAAGTTTTTTCATCTGCCATTGAGTTGGATTTTCTGGGAAAGGAATAATTCACTTGTACTCACGGGTCTGACTCACTCATAGAAAAGTTTAACTCACTAATAGAAAATCAGACTTGGGACTTGGCTTGGCATCAGTGTCAAACAGAGTTTGACTTGAGAGTACCTTGTTCTCTCTCTGCCTTCACTAAAGTTATCAAAAAACCTCTTTTTATGAGATTCAAAAAGACATCTCCTCGTAGGAACTAGTCCTCAGCAAATTATTGTACTTCCTCATCTGTTTGTGTGTACATATCTATACATCATCTTCAAGAAAATTAAAATTTAAAATATAACTTGCATTCCATTCAAAATTAACAACACTACTTTCCTTTTTAGATCCTCCATTAGTTTAGAGTAAGGCTTGCTGGAGACATCTTGCTCGTAAGCAATATCTTGCATGCTCATTTAAATCAACAGATTTTCAAATGGCCAAAGAACCTTGTGAATAGTTATTATACTTGCAATTGCTTGTCAAGAAGCTAGAAAGTTGGGATTTCTAACTAAAGAGTATTGACACATATATCTCCCGGCCACTAAAAGATATATCTTGTTTCAGAATTAATTATTTCTTGTCACGAGGTTCCCTCCAGTATATAGAGTTATGCATCCTTCCATTAGTTGGTGTTATGTTAATTTACTTTCATTCCTGTATTTTCTGATTTGAATGATAAGTATTATTCAGTCTGCTAATTTTCTCAATTTTGTTACGTGTTTCTTGTTGTGTTGTCAGGTTTGACAGAAACTTGTGCAGGAAGTTTTGTTTCCCTTCCAAATGTAATGTCAATGATCGGGACTGTTGGTCCACCTGTTCCAAATATTGATGTCTGCCTTGAGTCTGTCCCTGAAATGGGATATGATGCACTTTCAGAAGTACCGCGTGGAGAGGTTTGTATAAGGGGCAAAACCTTATTTGCTGGTTATTACAAGCGTGAAGACCTTACAAATGAGGTTTTGGTTGATGGTTGGTTTCACACAGGTATGTGTGTTTTCTGTTGGATTATTTGTTTCCTATAGTTATACATCTTTGAATAAATGTTATATGTACTGAATTAAAGGCCGTGCATATTTCCAAATAGAAAGCCTTCAATATTTATATATTCAATTAAAAGCTTATAAATCTCAGGTGAAGGAAGTTACTAATTCAGTGTCAGACGGAGGATAATACAGTGGATTGATGTTTCAGGGGACATTGGGGAGTGGCAGGCGAATGGAGCACTAAAAATCATTGATAGAAAAAAAAATATATTTAAGCTTTCACAAGGAGAATATGTTGCAGTGGAAAATCTCGAGAATGTGTATGGCCAGTGTTCTGCTATTGATTCGGTATGTGTGCTTACCACTACAAAATATGGATACTAGAAAGAATATCAGTGGCCTGTATTCTGATATTGATTCCATATGAGTGCATATCTCATAATCTGGAAGTAGTTTGATTAAATGTTTTTACTTTTCTGATGACTTTCTGTTTCTTTCTGTTGATATTATTGCCCCAGTGAATAGTAAACATCTATAATTTAAAGCTTCACTTGTCATTATTATTTTACTGGAACACCATACCTGGTGGCTCCTCTCTAACCCTAGCAAAAACCATTTCCTAGGTCCTTAAATACCATTTAATTACCTGGTTGCAGGAGGTTCTACCAGTTGATCTTACTCCTGCTTGTCTATATGGAAAGGCAATAAATTTTCATGCTTGTTTTAGCCTTAAGAAATACTGATTCTTCATGGGCAACATGTTGAGTCTAATTACAACTCCTGACAATTTTAATCCAAACACAATATGGAGGTAGTAGGTAAAGAATTTCTCATCTTCATTCAACCGTCGTTACAAGCATGTAGCCTCATCAAGACATATTTCACACAACAAAAACACACTGCATCCTCACCAATGCATATTTCACAGAAAAAAACATCGCACCACAAGCACAGTGTAGGGTTAAGAATCTGCAGATTTCTTTTGACAGTAACAGGGATGTGTACGATACTAGGTGTAAACCCATGGAAAATGGCAGGGTTAGATCCCTTCAGACTTTCCTTGGACAGAAGCAAACTCATTCTAAGAGCTGTTGTCCACAGATTTTGCACACCCAAGACTGGTGGGAAAAATCCTCGACCCCACAAGGTGTGTTCTTTGTGGCAACACTCAGAAGGGGCTGTCACCTATTCCCAACTCTTTGTCTAGGCTCTCTCCTAGCTAAGCCAAAGGGGGTAGACCCTAAGGAAGATTTCTAAGGAAGGCTTGTTAAATCTAACAAGTTCAAGGATATTATGATGTTAATTAAACCAATTAAGCATTCACCATTCAAATAACTTGAAATGTAATTGATTAGCAAGTACAAATAACTATGAGCATATAAACTTCAATAATGTAGATAGATCAAATAGATTCAGGATAAATCCTGCAAATAAAGTTGTAGATAGACCAGTGCCAATAATAATATATTTGCAAGAAATATATGCTCACAATGAAATTACAATACTTACAATAAAATAAAACTTTCAAGTTACAACAAGTTGCAAAAAATGGTAAGCTGCAAAACAAGTGTTTGTGAATCAAGACAAAACCACAATAGCAAAAAATTATATACAACTTTGAAAGATGAGCAATTGAATGGAAATAGAGCTTGGAAGTGAATAAAAATTTGTACTTGAAAGTGAAATTGCTCAAACATGATTCAATGATATTAAATGAAACTTAATATGAGCATGTAAATGAAATGGGCAAGTACAAGAATATAAAATGAAATGGACAAGTACAAGAGTATAAAATGAAATGCTTGCAAGTAAATGTAGATGCTCGTTTGAGAAAGAGCTTAAATAATAACCATTTACATGGTGAACCAAAGTTGTAAGTGAGTGTGTGAAATAAAGTGGTCTTGGTTAATTTTATTAATGCCTATTCTAGGGTGTTATGTCCTCTCAATTCCTTTAACTTGGTAAGGACTTGAGGTGGTTGCAAGAAGGCTAAGTGAGGAAGCTAGGGCTTCATTGACGATACCCACTTAGTTCTTCAAGACAACCCGCATGCCTTTGTTCCTACAAGGGACTTGGCTACACAAGAGAGCTGCAAGGTCATGTGTTTTACCTTTCCTCCAAACTCAAATCATGGGAAATTGAACGAAAATTGAGGAAGATTTCCTAAAAGTCTATCAACCAAGCTTATGGTTGGAGGTGAATTTTAGAGAAAACAAAATTGCAGATGAAAGTGAGATGTGAAGATAATACAAGTACTTAATGACAAGGATTTTTTTTTTTTGGATAGTGCCACATATAGCTCAATAAATTGTCACACTTGCATAAACTTGTAAGATGTGGAATGCAGACACATTATACCATGAAATGAACAATGAAGTGATGTACCAACAATAAGATGAGTTATATCAGCAGTGAATGAATCAGCTCTAAGCCAGTAAATCAACTATGGAAATGCGTGTACTTCAATGTGCTAAATAACCCAGAATGAGATGCAAATTAATGATGAGATCTAACATGTGAATGAGCAAGTAACTAAACTAGCAAAACAAATGAAACAAGCTAGTATCTAATCACCCAAAGATCCTCCTACCAAATTAGGAGATCGGGATGCCAAGGGGAAATCCCCAAGCTCCCTCAAGCAGATTTTTTTTCTTCTATTATTATTAAAAATGCCCTCTTATAATGAAGTGAGGGACTTAGATCTTGATGAGGGTTTACAACAAAGAGTTCAAGGGGAAAATACTCCTCAAAATACAAGACTAAAATGATAAAATATTACATTCTTAAGTATCACAATGAAAGAGTTCCTTAGGTGAGGAAACTCACTTTTCCTCTAAGAGATCTGGCTTTAATGGTTCAACTTCCAAATCTTCAAGAAGAAGATTTGCGCAAGAGAGGGAGAGAAGGATTCTATTGATAGAACAGGGTAGTAAGAGGTCTCAAGTGTGTAAATCTCTTGATTTTAAAGCCTCAAATTGTGGATCCCTTCAAGATGCCTCCAAAAACCCCAATCTTCAAGCCTCTACAATGAACTGCACAGGCATGGAAGAAGGTTATATCGGATGCAAGAGAAATCAGATCACAAAATAGAGAGAATGTGCAATTAAAAATACAAATGCCAACCATAAGAGTATGAGGACACCTCCACACTTATGCAAGCAATAAGGGATTAACCCTCTAATTAACCTCTAAAAGATAAATTTGTCACCGAAAATTGCTTAAAACAAGTAGATCTTGAATTAAAAAATGAGACGTCTTAGAGATCTAGGGTAAAAACTCCCATTTCAATCTTTAGATCAGACTTTGAGAGAAGTAAATTAATGTGGGTTCTTGCACCTTTAGACCTGGGAAGTGGGTTTATTCAACCAAAAAATTTCCCCATGCTCAAGATCTGCTTCAGAAAGCAAAGATCTTCTACACATTTGACAAAAAAATATTATCCACAAGGAACTAGACTACACAATGAAAAAGAAGGCAAGGGGTTCAACCAAGAATCCTCTAGTGCTTCTCCCTTTAGAGTGGTCCTCCAACTCAAAAATTAACTCAAGATAGCGTACATCAATAGATCCAAAGCGGGCAAGTGGAAATAATAAATCGATTAGCACAAGTAGAGCATTAAGCACAAGTTGAAACAATTATATCTCAAAAGCAGAAGAATGACACCACATGAATAAACCCAAAGTCTTTTGCTTTATTAGAACTGGAAAAATAGAGTTCAAAATTTGTAGAGCCACTAGCCCAGTAGCATCATCTAAGCGTTACATAGAATTATGATTACAAATGAGAAGTTCAAGGCCCTCTTAAATAGAAAAAATGGAGTAAATCCCAATGATAGATCCATCTCCAAGTGCAAAGTGTTGATCCCAAGGCAAAACGTCTTGATCCCCTTGAGAAACGTCTAGATACCATCAAGCAGTTGAATTTCCTCTTGATGCCCTGCGCAATCTCCAAGAGAGGTAGCCACTTGCAACTGGAAGTAGCTGGGTGGAGTGGTATGGGACTTGGGACCACTTTAGAAGCGTTCTCATAATTTTCCTCGATCAAATCCCTTTCATTCCATTATTTAATCTATTCAAATCAACTAACTCAGATTTTTTCTGGGAGATTCATTGTGCTTAAGGTCCGTCAATTTTTTCTTGTGGTTATCTTCCTTGATCAATCGGATCCACATCACTTTTTGACTTGATTTTACCCCTTGTGAATTTCCACTTAATTTTTGTGCATCTTTGACTTGGAGAATTTTTATTTTCTCTCAATTATTAATTTCTGGGTATTTTATTTGCCAATTTTTGCCAAAAGTTAGAAAAAATAGATTTTGAGGGGTAAATAATCATTTTTTGAGTCTAATTTTGAGTAGTCATACCCCGTACAACTTCTCTAGACAACACTTATTAGAACTTGTTGATTTTCTAGGGAACCTGTGAGATTTGAGTTTTTCTTCACCTGATAACTGCTTCAATGATAAATTAAACATTAGTTTCACATAGCATTAAAATTCAATATCATTTAGGAAGTTGTACAAAAGAAAAACATCAACTAATAAACATGAAAGCAGTAAAGTATCCGTGAAACAATGAGACGAGAGGCACAAAAATTAGGCACATAGCGAGGGCAAAACTCACAAGGGGAAAACCAAGAAAATTTCTTCCTTATGAGAGAGAGAGTTTCCATATTTATCTATACACTATAAATAACAATAGCAGAATGATAACCAAATTAGTAACCAACATCATGATGAAGAGCCCTGTCAAAAACCATGTTCCTGAAATTTTGACCTTCCCTAAAATTTCAGCCCCCTCCTAAAATTTCATCCCTCTCGTATTTTCACTAGATCAGAGATATGTGTGTCAAAATTGTGTGTCCAAATGAGGAGAATTGATCTCTTTTATATAACCTTCAAGTGGGGTTGAATGGGTGCCTCTAGGGGCCCAACTGACCTATTAAAATTTGGAGGCAAATTTTAAATTCGATTTTTTTATTTCTTTTTCAAGATGAAAATACCGACCATGGCTACCATATTTTTCAACACTTCTTAGCCACGAAGGTACTTTTCGTTCTCTCTGTCAAGATCAATCTTCCCAACCAATCATAGGTCTCACAACCCACAACCTAAGGAAGAGATTATCAGTATCATCATAAGGAAAGATACATAACATCCATCTTAAATCATCTCCTTGATCACAAGGTCTCACAACACACAACCTAAGGGAGGAACCAACATTACATCTCCCGAATCACAAGGTCTCATGACACACAACCTATAGGTGGAATCGACAATACATCTCCCAGACCACAAGGTCTCACGACACACAATCTACAGGAGGAATCAACAATACATCTCGCGGATGACAAGGTCTCATGACACACAACCTATAGGAGGAATCAACAATACATCTCCCGGACCACAAGGTCTCACGACACACAACCTATAGGAGATGGTCCATAATATGATGCTATGTAATCAGTGCTCCCTCTTCAAGGGGATTCTTATTCATTCTAGTTTCTTCATGTAAACATCAACAACTAGCTCAACATAAAAAATGTAGCTATGGTGGATCTCAAACATTTCAGCAAACAATAACATTCAACTGTTCATCCAACTTTAGTTGGGGCTTTTCTCAGAAGGAAACATTAGCAATTATAAGCAGACAATATTAGACTTCAATAGTGGCTTCTCATAGAAGCAATCATCGACAACCACAAAAGCGAATATCAATATCCATAGCAGATAATAAATGGATTTAGCAGAAACAAAAATAGATCAATGAATCAATCAATATTAGAGTCTTGCAACTTCCTCAAATCATTCATTAGGGAAATATCAATGGACCTACAATCCATTGTGCCAAAGATACCAGGTTCACGCCTCAAAGGCAACTCCCTCTTACACAAAAGTCCTCAAAAAAGTGACGAGCTCATCTTTAGCATATCTAGATCAAAATCAGTCTTCAAAACTTCTAGCCGTTTTAATAGAAACATGCTTCAATCAGCCTAATCTTGTCTTCTCCCTCTAAGTACAACGCCTATCACGAGTGGTTTTGTCACATTGTTCTTTCATCATTTCCAATGATTTACCATAGCTTGGCAGTCTTTATTATGTACTTGCAATCCTTACGAGGAGGGTTTGGAAGAACAAGAAGAACCAAGCAAGCCAAAGGACTCATAATGAAATAATCAATAGAAAAAATCACGATAATATTTATCTTTTGAGAGTGTGTCAGCTCCCTCTTGATCTTGGCATTTTTAGATCGAGTTCAATCACATCATTAAGGAGGCCACGTCATCAAGGAATCCACATCATCATTAAGTTATCAAGGAGTCTACATCATCATCGAATCATCATCATCATCAAAGAGTCTACATTATCATTTCATCATCATCAAGTAGTCTACATCATCATCGAATCATCTTCATTAAGGAGTCTACATTATCATTACATCGTCATCGAATCATCATCATCAAGGAGTCTACATCATCATCTACATCGTCATCGAATCATCATCATTAAGGAGAGTCATTGAATCATCATCATCAAGGAGTCCATATCTTTATCATCATCAAGTAGTCTACATAATCATCATCATTATCAAGGAATCTTGTTCATATCACCAAAGAGTTCGCATAAGTAGTACATATCATCTATAGGAAGTTCATATTAGCAAGTCAAAATCATTATTATCAATATCATCAATGAGTCCTCATCATCAATGAGTCCAAGTCATCAACGAGTCCATGTCATCCATATTATCATCATCATCAACAGAGAGTAAGTATCAAAGAGTTCAAAAGAATATCATCCATGTCATGAATGAGTCATACATCATTGTCAACAAGGAATACTTATCATCATCAACAAGGAATACACATCGTCATCATCATAGAGTTCACATCATTCCTCATTAAGGAGTCCACATCAACATCCTTAAGGAGTTTGTATCATCATCAAGAAGTCCATATCAAAGAGTTTACATCATTAAGAAGTCCATCATCCACATCTTCAAGGAGTTTACGTCAACATCAATAAAGAGTTCACATCCACATCATCAAGAAGTCTATATCGTTAACGAGTCCACATCATCAACAAATCCTCATCATTATCAACGAGTTCAACATGTCATCAACAAGTCCACATTATTATCAAGGCAACATCATTATCATTAATATCAAAGTGTTATGGTTTCCTTTATCAATCAGACATAATGGTCCATACTATCAAGGAGATAAGCTTGTCCATGTCATTATTAAAGAGTGGAGATTATAAAGAGACTTATATTATTCATACTATAATGTTCTCAATTTCATAAAAGAAGGAATTAGGGTTAGGTCCATTAGACTTGGATTTTCTTCTCCAAACCCAACCTAGGGTTTTACAAATTATAAGCACTTAGTATTCATTGAAACAACAAAAGAAACACAAGATACTTATCTTCTGAGATCAAGACAACTTTCTCTTAGTCTTGAATCCTTTTAGAATCCAACTTGCGAATCAGCCTCAACATCAAGATGTTAGATCAATTCATAAGCCCAACGATTTATTTTATATTGAGGCATGGTTATCAGCTAGGGTTTGTAAATTGAATAGCTAGGGTTATAACATCAAACCTTAATAACATTTTAGGTTTATAAATCCACAGATTCTCAACATATGTATATATGTTATTGCATCATGCCGCCATTTCTAACTAGGGTTAGCAAATAAACCTAGAGATCAAGAGCCCTAGGCTCTCTTCTTTTGTCAAGATATGATTTACAACTTAAGAAACCCTTCTTGTGAAGAAGCAGAGATAATACAACTTATCATTCAGGACTTGAGCTAATTTTTCTAATCTGCGTGATACTTTCCCACATCTTTTCTTCCGCAAAAATTCATGCTATATATTTTATGGTGAGAGATAATACTTCTACTTACAGAGATATGATACAAAATTAAGATCATAGATCATATAAAGTCATCATCTCTAGCTTTGAATACTAATATATATATATATATATATATAAATATATATATATATGGTATATCCTTTTGAGCAAACTTACAAAGAGACATCATCTTTTGATATGGATAGAGATTTCTTTTCAACGCTTATATATTAAATAAGGAGAGCTAACTATCAAGTCATAATTGGATTTCAACACCATTTCAAACTTATCTACAGATAGGAATTAAGCTTTGAGGTCTCTTTCTCTGACAAGCATGATACAAACACAAGACATCATAGTATCATAGATATCATAATTGTGCTGCATGTATATAGATACATATATGTAGATTACAGTTGTCAAGTTCAACTTGTCACTGTAATATAGGTCATAATTATGATTCATAGTTCATATTTCAAGTTGCGAACCATGGAGATACAAATGCTAACCACATAAATAACACGAGCCATAGAAATGGCAATGCAAGCCACTCAAAGATAATCATGCGAGACTAGAGAAGGTATAATGATAGTCACAAAATGTGAGGCACAAAGATAAATAATACTTGTCACAGAGATATAATTTGAGCCACAAATCATAGACAAGTCACCATAGTAAATGTGAATCATAGTAACAAAAGAGTGACTCGTGAGCCATTTGAAATGACATACGAGCCTTAGAGGATTGAGCAAGCCATCTTAAGAGCCAAGGTGAGAAGGTAATAGTACATGCGAGCTACTGCACTTAGTAATAACAGAAGCGAGACCACTTAGAAATATTAAATATGATCTACGGGGATAAGTGAGAGCCTCATAGAGATATATGAGCTATCGAACTATTGAAAGCGAGCCACAGAGTGACATAAGAAAATCATATAGATACACACAGATCGTATAGCATCACTGAAATAGGTGACTACTTCGCATTATGTAAGAGTAGGAGACTACGTCACAGAGATTCCAGAATTTTGTTAATCCATAGTGATAGAGTGCCACCAACATTTGTTCAATTCACAGAAATAGAAGTCCACAAGAATCTGTCCAAATTATAATAAGTTTGAATCCCATAGAGTAGAGAATACTAGCCACAGGGATAAAATATGAGTTACGGTAATTATATAAAAAAATGCTACCACAGAGGATGTAAGCCACAAAGAGCCACAAGAACGCATGAAGCAAAGTAAGTATGCGCGCCTTAAAAAATAAATGAGCTACATACCATACATAGAATACAGAGAGCCATAGAACCAGGCCGGAACATAGACAACTCTGAGCCTCAAACGATCCATAGAAAAGGGTGCGAGTTTCTTTTCCATCTCTGATACCATGTTGATTTTCTAGGGAACCTGCCAGAATTGAGTTTTTCTTCACCTGATAACTACTTCAATGATCAATTAAACATTAGTTTCACATAGCATTAAAATTCAATATCATTTAGGCAATTATACAAAATAAGAACATCAACTAATAAACATGAAATAGCAGTAAAGTAACCATGAAACAATGAGACGAGACAAAAAAATTAGGCACAGCCAGGGGAAAACCCACAAGGGGTAAACCCAAAAAAGTTCTTCCTTATGAGAGAGAGAGAGAGAGTGAGTTTCCAGATTCATCTTACGTCATAAATAGCAATAGCAGAATGATAACCAAACCAGTGACCAACATCATGATGAAGTGCCCTGTCAAAAACCATGTTCTTGAAATTTCAGTACTACCTAAATTTTGGCCTCGTGAAATTTCAACCCTCCTGTAATTTCGTTGGATCAGAGATGTGTCAAAATTGTGTGTCCAAATGAGGAGAAATGATCTCCTTTAAATAGCCTTCAAGTGGGGTTGAATGGGTGCCTCTAGGGGCCCAGCTGACCTAATAAAATTTGGAGGCAAATTTTAAATTCGAATTTTAAATTCTTTTTTCAAGATGAAAACTGACCATGGCTACCATATTTTTCAACACAACTTACATAAATTTTCTATTAAATATCCTGTTCTGTGGGAAATTTTTAACAATTAAAAATTGCCACTTAGACTTAACCAAATTCCGCTAAATTTTAGAGATGATCTAGTATGGTAATATACATTTACTATAGACATTAAGACTCACCTAAGACTCTACCATCAAGACACACTCCAGCTTTGGGGTATATTTGGGGTGAAAAACTGAGTTACTCAACTAATTATTCAATGTTAAAAGAAACAATTAATTGGCTAAGGACAAAAACTCTCTAGGGTGAACTCACTTGCCAGTAAAGTCCTAAGCTACCAAGGTATGTTACATGGCTTTATTTCATCATACTAGCATCATTTTGACAATGTCCCCGCAGGGCTGCAGAATCTGAAGACCAAAATGATGAGAAGAAGGAGAGAAGGGCTTAAAAGCCCTGATGAAGTCTGGAACTCTGACTGTTTTGATGGGGCTGGAATGCTCTAAGTGTACTTTGATCATGGAGTCTATTACAAATCTTCAAATGCAACTTTAGTGGTCAACAAGAGCCATAATCACTTATAACTGGCAGCTGTACGGTTCGTCAAAACAACAGATATGATATTACGTTAAGGTTTAAATGCCTTAACATATCATATCACATCACATTGCCTTTTTTCACAATTCGTTGTGTTCTCTAGGTTTCTCACAGATAACCTTTTTTTACTTTGAAATAAACTCTGCGCAGCATTTGGCCAGTTCATTTTTTGATTCTTTATCCTGTGTAGTGTTCTTTCTATGCTGGTTTATAACTTATTGGTTGAAGATGCAATAAACTCCTTTTGTTTATGCCCATGTTAGCTGGTTTATTCGTTTACTTTGATGTTTAGAATCACAGTGATAAATATAGTTTATTGACATCTGCTGGAAGGAGGAGGTGATCAACTTGGTGGGGCAGGGTTTGGATGAATTTTTAATGCATGTACTTCGTAAGTAATCACCTTGCATATGAAGAGGATTAGGCACTCTGATCAGAGTAGTGGAAGGTAGAAAGGGACCCTCTACTAGAATCACTATAGAGACAATAATATCTCACTGGGATCTCATAATACATGGAATGTCTGAAGATGGAATGCTCCTATTTAAGCTGCCATCTTTCTCTCTCTGAAATACTTCATCTTTCAGATTCTCTATTAGTGGCTTAACCCGTGACATTAACTTAGCTTTATAGTTACATAACAGTCATATGTCATGTCAATAACATTAATATAGAAGTTCACAAATTACAAAAGGACATTTGATATTAAGTTGGAGCCTGATGTTTGCTCTTCACTCTACGAGTCCCCACACAAAAAAGAATGAAACACTAATTCAAGACCTTGCAAAGTAATTGCCATTAAATATTTTCATAGATTCATGTTATCATTTTTTTAGTTTTTAAGATGCAGCTCAACATATTGTTTTGTAAGTGTGACATTCCAAATACATTAGTATTTGTGGTTAGGTTCAAGCTAGCTTTTAATAAAAAACATATATACAGAGGTGACTTGCCTTTCCACCTTCTATGAAAATGAGTAAAAACTGCACGAGACTTGGAGAAGTTGAACTAACTGTATCTTGAAGTTAAAGTTGTTGGATGTAGTTTCTAATGTAATCTCTTGTTTTTACGGAGAGATTATTTTCATGTTAGATAATCCTTCTGAGTTGACATCAAGAAAGCACTAAGCAATAAACAATGAACTTTGGTTTTATATGAACTCAGGTTTTATGGTCAGTGCATGCCTTAAGCAAATGAGGATTATAATACCCCTTAACCAACACTTACGGTTAATTCCACAGTTGAGCATGATTGGCATAGTATTGTTAGGGTATGGATGATCTCCTGGGATGCAGTTCTCTTAGGACAGGTGACTTGACTTAAGGTCATACCTGAAGACATGTCCATTGCAAGAAGGATCACAGCATTTAGTACTGTTAGGATGGGTCATTTCCTTGGAAGCAATGTTGTTAAGGCAGGTGTCTTTCCGTTGGGGCATGTGGTCAATACAGCCAAACTCAAGGTTAGGCCACAAGATAAATCCGTTCCTACTAGCAGACCCCATCTAATCCCGGTTCTGAGAGTAACCTTGAGGTTGGTTTTAGATCGAGTTCAAGTATTTAATATGTTGGTCGTATGTATAAACGACATTTGCATCCTTGAGCTTCACAACATATCAAATCCAGATTTAGGTTGGGTCTGTGCTAGTGTCAATATTCGATGCACCGTATGTCCCAACTAGATTCAAATCTCTGTTACACACATGAACACATGCATTTGTAGATCACCATGCTTCTCCTGGTGTGATAGGTGTTGTAATATCCTTTGTATCTGCTTGAACTGGAATACTAATATTATGGATGCTTCTGTCCGAGACAATTGGGCTTTGTGGCACATCTACATGCTTGTGTCTGGCTTTCTGCCTGAGGTGCCATACATGAATTTTTATTAACTTTGTACTGGTTACTTGTATTATTGGTATTTATCAGTTTTGATAGACTTAAAATGAGTTTGAGCCAAATCATTCACAAAAAAATACAGACAATTCATTGTACATTTAATCACAACCACTATTTTGCCCTTGTATTGTTAAACTGATAGCAAAGGATCACTTTGTCTTTTTAATCCTGTAATTTTGGTGTATGGACAAACTATTGTAAATCTCATTGCTTTGCTGTTCTCTTAGTTTAGTCTAGAAAGCAGATTGATTTTGTGACACTCATCTTTTGTTCTCCATGACTCAGATTTGGGTTTACGGAAATAGCTTCGAATCTTGTCTGGTTGCTGTTGTTATACCTAATCAACAAGCACTTGAAAGTTGGGCCACAGATAATGGACAAACTGGAGATTTTACTGCATTGTGCCGAAATCCCAAGGCAAAAGAATACATTTTGAATGAACTTAATGCAGTTGCTAAAAGTAGCAAGGTGAGTTCAAATGATTGCTCTCCTGTCATTTTGCATACATTGTAATTGGAGTTCCTGAAATATATATTCTGTTGCTTAGTTTCAGAAACTCAGGAGCTTGAGCTTTGTGACATGATCAGCTAACCTATTAAAATTGCTTTCTGGGGAATATTTAACTGTTAATTTGTGAAGTAATTGATTATTCCTGTTGCTTTGCAAATTCAGTTAAAGGGTTTCGAGTGTGTAAGAGCTATCCACCTTGATCCTGTGCCATTTGATATGGAAAGAGACTTGATTACTCCCACATTTAAAATGAAGCGGCCACAACTACTGAAATACTACAAGGTATTCCCACTCATTTATTTACATCTGATTTTTGTTACATATTCTTATCTAACGTGCTTATTTTGCTAGCCAGTGTAGGCAATCGTGTTTCACCACTCCAATCTTTGGTATACAGAGAAAATCTTATAACTGTAAAATATATAAATTCTTTAAAAGTATAAAATGCTTTACAAAGCCTCACTAAATATTAATAACATTTTGTGAATTGAGGAATCCCAAAGATTTCTACACTTAGTTGATAGGTCGAGAATTATAAAGAGACTAAGATTCCTCTACTTACAAAAGCATTTTTATTTTTGGTGAAAATGGCTTTGCATATAATTCTGCCATTATCACTCTATTGCTAACAAATATCGAACTGTGTTTTTTCCTCAGGATATTATTGAAGATTTATACAAAAGCCTCAAATGAGTTGCAGTGCACACAAAGCGAGAAATCACAATAAATTAGAATATCCTTGTCTATATAATCTATTTATTTAATGGTGTAATGTACAAGGCCTGATTTATGTCCCATTAGAATGCAACGCTTCTATTATTTCCCTTGTAATCTTTTGTTTTGTTAAACGGGGCATATTATAGGGCTATGTATATGCTGATTTTCATAATAAAATTACGAAAAAGCCATCTGGTTAATGATTGGCTACCAACTTATGCTATTCAATACTCAATAGTTCAGTACGCATTGATTGTTTCATTCGAATGTGAACATATTTTCTTAATGTATTTTTTTGGGATGAAGAGCTATTCTAAATAATGGCTTTTTCATGGTAGGGATTGCTAATATTTATTATAGAAATAGCAACAAAGTACTGTTAAAATGTTAGTAACTTTATACTTATGTCCTTCAAATGGTTTTGTATATATCGTTCAATTATTGATGAAACAGATGCAAAAATTTATAGACTTCAAATTTGTAAATTAATTTTGCGAGGATTTTCAGTGAACTGCAAAGCTATAAATTTTTATTTTATACATGTTTTCCTCAATTTAAATGCAAATAAAATATAATTAACAAACATGTTTACAAATAAAAAAGTTGTGCAACTAATTTTTATGTTAAGGTTACTATAAACAATAAATAAAATTAATCTATAAAATTAGGTTGTGCATAATTGTATTCTACTTTTGACACATTAGTCTATAAGAAAAATAAATTAAAAATAAGATTCATGGAGATTTTCTGTAGAAAAATATATTAAAAGTAAGATTTATGGAGATAACATGGAGATAACATAGATGACACCACTAACAATAAAATAGAGGTGTACACAATATAATACAAATATAATAGAAAACAACTGTTGAATTCATCTTCAATCCTCTCTATAAGAAACATAAATTAAAAGTGAGATGCATGCAAATGACATACATCCACTGAAAATAAACTAGAGATGTACACCATATAAATACGAATATAATATAAACAATTGTTCATTTCATCTTTATTCTTCTTTCTCTGTTGTGTCATCTTCACTATAATACAAACATAATAGAAAACAATTGTTGAATTCATCTTCAATCCTCTCTATAAGAAACATAAATTAAAAGTGAGATGCATGCAAATGACATACATCCACTGAAAATAAACTAGATGTACATGATATAAATACGAATATAATATAAACAATTGTTCATTTCATCTTTACTCTTCTTTCTCTGTTGTGTCATCTTCACTATAATACAAATATAATAGAAAACAATTGTTTAATTCATCTTCAATCCTCTCTATAAGAAACATAAATTAAAAGTGAGATGCATGCAAATGACATCCACTGAAAATAAACTAGAGGTGTACACCATATAAATACAAACATAATATAAACAATTGTTCATTTCATTTTCACTCTTCTTTCTCTTTGGTGTCATCTTGACCTTCTACGTAGTTTTACTTTGTTATTACTATGAAATTTTTCTTTGTTGAGAATTCTATAGGGCAATGATTACAGTCAATTCTCTTTACTTGATAATTGTTTGGGATGTCTTTTTACTTATTTGCTGTGTTCTTTATTATATGTATGAATCATCAAATAACTACCAAAACAAGAACAATAGCACACAATATATGCTGCAAGCCAGAGCCAAAACCTCTTCTTTTGAGAGGAAAACTCGTAAATCTCCTTTTCCTTACATATTCTTCAATTGACGAATTCCATGACCTTAAGACTGAGACCAATGCCGTCCAAGACCAAGACCAACCTCTTCGGATGATGTGCTAACCTCAATCTAGTAAAAACTAGTCAATTCTCTTCTAGTAGCTCTTATTTGACCTCTCGCTGCAAGATTTTCGGCCTCCTACTGTAGATATGAAATTTTGGCCTCCTTACAGTTGCCGCTGCTACACCTGGGAACTTCGATATTCCTCTAGAGCCTTCCTTGGACCTTCGCTTACCTTTCTCTGACTTCTGGAGCTTGAGAGTAACCCATGGTGACCGTCACTTGAACTCTTTGCCCTCTTTTCTCCAAGATCGAACTTGTAGATAGATCTATTACATAAACCCTAGTCCTCTTTAGCACATGTGAGAAAAATTTGCCTAAACAGAAGTCTCTTTTGTCCTGCTTCTCCTTCGCTACCTTCTTCTTCCCCTTCCTTCGCTAGAATGAGTGTTGAGTGAATTTGCTTTAAGTAGGACAAGTTCTCTTCTATTTATAGGCTCTTCAAGGGTGGATGTGGCTCTTCCTTTAGGTTGACTTGTTAGCTGCTAGGCCGACTTGGTTTTGGAGGGTATTTCGACACTTTTAAAGGAAAATAAATTTCTTTACAAGTTACAATGTGTTCGATGGGGTCTTCAACTTATGACAATGACTCTTTTGACTTCTTAACCTAGGACAAACCCTATAAGCACTCAATGGGTGATTGACCTATAAAATAAAAGACTTTGAGCATGAAACCTATGCTCAAAAATAATAATAATATTTTTTCTTTTCATTTTACAATTTACAAGAATCAAAGGTACATTTCATACTTATGAAGACTTAACCTAGTTACACATTTTTCAACACTCCGTCTTAACTAGGGAGGTATTCATAAGAGTTACATGGACATTCTCAATCTGAAGAGATCTCATAAGAAGAGTCAGATTGGTAACCCATATGTCTAACACCATATCAACCAACATTGTCACATAGCAAGGCCTTGACTAACATCTCTCTCTCTCCACAAAATTAGAGCACAACACTGACGAAGCCAATGATTTATAGACACCATCATCTTTGTATCTCAAGGTGCATACACTAAATTTTTCACCGAGTATGGCCTTCTTTGGGCTATTCTTGTCTTGGATAGCTAGTCCTCAAAGAATACCGGTCCACGACTATTCTTATCTTAAATGCCTTGCCTCATCCTCAAAGAGTATCGAATGCCAAATGGTTACCCAATCCTCCATTCTGTTTTCCCAAGCGAAGACAAGAATGATGTGTTTATCTCTCCACCTCAACGAGGGAGGATATATCAACCAAGCCAAGATTGTCTCTCAAGTACACAAGCTTCTTGTTAGGAAGAGATTTCGTTAATATGTCAGCTACCTGCTCATCGGTGGAGATATACTGTAGTTGCAACACACCATTTTGTACAAGCTCTTGAATATGGTGATACTTGTTCATATGTTTTGTCTTTCCATGAAACATTGGGTCTTAAGACAATCGTATACAACTGGTGTTGTCACAATGTATCACTGTAGGGTTCATCACGTGCTTCAAATAGGTCAGATAACAACTTCCTTAACTAGATTGCTTCTATGCTTGCTTCACAGGTCACAACATACTCAGTCTCATCACTACTCAAAGCAACTGTGTCTAGCTTTCTGCTCATCCATGAGATCTTGGAGGATCCCAAACTGAAACATGAACCCTGTAATGCTTCTTTCATCCTGTTCGCTGCCTCCCCAGTAGGAATTTGTATATCCAATCAGGTGGACATCAATCCTCCTATCATATTTTAGGCAGTGATGGATCGTTCCTTGCAAATATCTCAGTATATGTTTTGCTGCTATCTAATGATCATGCTTTGGCTCCACTTGGAATTGATTGAGAATGTTTAGTGCAAAACATATGTCTGGTCGAGTATTCGCCAAGTACATCAATGAGCCAATTAGTTGTTTATACTTGGAAGGATCCACAGGGCTCGATTTAGAACTCCTTATTCTCTTCAAGTTTGTGATCATCGAAGTGGTCATTGGTTTTGCAGTCCATCATGTCAAAACTCTTCAACATCTTGATCACGTACTTTCCTTGACCAAATAAATTTCATCAGGTCCTTGCTAGACTTCTAGTTCCAAATAATAATGCATCAGACTTAGATCCTTCATGTTAAATTCTGCTGCTAGTTGCTTCTTACATTCTTCAATTCAACCTTCTACACCTATCAAGGGAAAATAATCTACATACAAAAGAATGATTACAGATTCTCCATCTACAACTTTTATATAAAGGTTCAGATCAACAAAACTTTTTGTGAAGCCTATTCTTTGTAGGTATGCATCCATTTTAGCATACCATGCTGGTGCTTGCTTGAGGCCATATAATGCTTTTTTCAATCTGCAAACATATGCCTTCCTATCTTTAACTTCAAATCCCAATGGTTGCTCTATATATACTTCCTCATTTATTGTGCAATTCAGAAATGCAGTATTGACGTCCATTTGGTGAGTGTTCCATCCCATCGATGCTGCTAGAGAGACCAATGAACGAATCGTTGTATATTGTTGTCAGAGCAAATGTCTCTTCATAATCGATGCCTTCTTGTTGAGAGAAGCCCCTAGTCACAAATCTTGTCTTATACTTATCTATACTTCCATCTGTTGCATGTTTGATCTTATAGATCCACTTGCAAGTTACCACATATTTGTCTTTGGGCCTAGGTACGATCTTTGAAACTCCATTCTTCATTATAGATTGATATTCTTCATTTATGGCATCCTTCCATTCCTAATGATTGACAACCTCTGCAAAGGTGGATGGATCTGCTTATATTAGTATTGTCATGTATGGAACATACCCAAAATATCTCTTGGGTTTCTTGCTTTCTCTAAATGATCCTTTCACTGCCCCATGACCTTCTACATCAAGTAGTGTAGATTTCAACTAGTTAGGTCTCTTTCTTGATTTGGGGAGGCCCACAAGTTGAATGGGTTCACTGGGACCCTCATCTTCATGATGAGATTCTTCTTTTTCCTTGTTAACTTCTTCAAATACTGGAAGTTCTTCATTATCAGGGTCCATGAGAAGTTCCTTAGATTTCTTGAATGAAATACTTTAATCAAATATGACATCTCGACTTACTTATATATGGTGTCATTCCTTTATGTAGATTCTATAAGCCTTAGAGGAGTTGCTGTAGCCAACAAATGTTTCTCTCATGCTTGACAGAGCTAACTTCTTTCTTTGGTCCTTTGGTATATGAATATATACAGGACACCCAAAGATACAAAGAATAATTCCCAAAGAATACATCTTCAGGAGTCTTGTTGTCCAGTGACTCGTGGGGACTTCAATTTTGAATATACACCGCTTTCTTCGTGGCTTCACCTCAGAAATTTTGGTAGATCTTGATCATTGCTTTTACACTTTCTTCAATTGATCCACAATGGCTTTTGGATAGACTTCTAAGTCTAAGTGTTCCTCACATAGGAAAATGAAAGTCCAAGGATGCTCTTGGAAAGTCCCATTGCGTAGATCTTTTCATTCTGAATCTACTGCAATTTGAATGGGTTAAAATGGACTTCGGATGTAGAATTTATCGCAAAAAGAAGTTTCCCTTTGTCCTTTGAAAAATAGGCAAAATCTTTTAAAAAGGGCCTAAAAGGCCTTATATGGGAAATCGCATCGGAAAAAGGCAATAGGGAAGGACTTAGGCCGAAGGCGGGAGGCCCCTGATCGACGGTCTCCGATGTATCGGGTCGGAGATAGGCCTGCATGCGATATCGGGACCCAGGCTATGCGACATGCAATCGTCGATGATTGGATCGACGGATCGGGCTGGTGTAGTCCATATTCGAAGGGAAGAACCCTCGGGCCGTTCCAAAAGCGATATGCGATATCGATTGCGATGTGCAATCTCAGCTGTCGGATTGGGAAAGGAATGGACGACTAGGATTAAGTCGGAGGCCAAGAGATCGACGATCCCCAACACAAAGGGCCGATGTGATAGCGATGTGCGATGCGATCTGGACCGTCCGATCGGGATTAGATCAATGGTCCAGATTAAATCGATGATCCTCGATAGCAGGGCTAATGCGATAAGCGATAAAACGCCAGACCTGATGGGATTTAAAAGCCCGATTTCATAAAATTTGAAATCTAGGAAGTCAGATTTTCTGTGTATTCCTGTGTATTGAGGTTTTTAAACCTCCCGCCTATGTGACAATGATATTGCGGCCGAAGGCAGACCCGATAAGGTTATAGGGGCGATTTCATAGATTTTGAGGTCCGGAATTCGCGCCCGATAGCGTTTTCCTGTGTATTTTCGGTAAAATGCGGTGTATTGAAATTTTGTTCATTTCGGATTTTTCGCCTCAGGGAAGGCCCCGAATCCTCTGTAACGACCCCTGATTACTGTGCCATGCTGCAAACAGGCGTTTTTGCAGACAATGATGCATTTGGAAGCCACAGATCTGCAAAGCCATATGGCCAGTGAAATAGACTATGCGCAGGGAAGCCGCAAAGCCGCAAAGGAATGATTAAACGCAGAGAAACAGACAGGGAAGCTAGAAAGCTAGAAGGATGCCTCAAAGGAGCTAGAGAGCACGATTGAGAACATGGGCAGGCATAAGTAGGCAGTGTAGAGCAGCTAAGGGAGTTCTGGAGTCACTCGGAGGTCAAGTGAACCAGAAAGCACGATTGATAGGTAGCCAAGCTGCAAAAGGTTGTTGGAAGGTTGCTAAAGGTCGCTGGGAGGTCTAGCGAACCATTGATGCATGCAGAGGCCGAGAGAGAGCTTAGAGGAGCCAGAGCCGAGAGCCAAGAGCCAGAGCCAGAGTGAAAGCTGGAGCCAGAAAGCTGAGAGCTTCAGAGCCAGGGATGAGATGGTGTTCTGAGCCCATTGTTTCTGTGTAAAACAATGGATTTGAGTGTGGAGCTTGTAAAAGAACCAAAGCCATAATTCCAGAGAGCCTAGTCGAGTTGATTAGAGCTCAAGGAGACGTAGCCCAAGAGTTTTGGGTGAACTCCAAATTAATATTGATGTCCATGTGTTTGTTATTTGCTGCACTGTTGCACTGTTACATGTATTTACATATCAGCACAAACAACAGATTTTAAAGCATATAATTAGTTAAAATAAACATAAGCTTACACCTTATTATCAAGCACATTATTAGTTCCGCATTGGTTAATCATAGTTTTCTTGGGAATAATTAAGCTTTGGAAGTGGGAGATGTTCTTGTAATCTCACAAGAAGCCTTTTAGCACCCCATTTTCAGATCAGGGGGTATCAGAGCCTGAGATTGATTAATCCCACCACTAAGAAGGTGATATCAAAGCTGGTTACACCAGAGCAAGTGGTATCAGCACAGAATGATTGATTGACAGAGCAAAGATTGCTTGTCTGAAAGGTGTTTGGGCAGTCAAGGATTGGTTGTTTGATTGATTGTATGCTTGTTGCAGACTGATTATTTTATGAGTTTGCAGAGGTGAAGGGAAAGCTATTGGTAGCTTAGTCCAGGAAGGACAAGAAGGAAGAAGGGCTGAAGGCATTCTTCTATCCCAAAGGACCTTAAGGCAATCCTTGAAGCACAAGAGGTTTGTTGCAAAAGGTTGCTTGGATAAGCTCTTTGTTAACCTTGTTTGAAGTTCTTTTGTTCATTGGCATAATGACAACTTCTACAAGTGAGTCCTCAAATTCCTCCTTCATCACAATATTCTTTGATGGAGACATGAAGCAAGACTTGTTCATCATGATGAACATAGTGAGAGAAATGTATGAGGATGGAAGGAAGAGCAACATACTTGGAGAGTAGTTGAATTCCATGGAGGAAGAGAAGCAGTTGCTTTGTGACATATTGCATGAAATGGAGAGGCAACTTCATATTGCAAATATGAACTTGAAAAGGATGCATGAGTTGGAGTCACAACTCTTTGTTGCCAAAGAAGCCTTGGTCAAGTATCAACTTGTAGAAGAGGTAAACCATTCCAGTTTGTCTTCAAATTCTTCTAAGAATGATTATATTGGTTTTTTTGAAAAACATACTAGAGGCATAGGTTCCAAGCTAATGTCCAAGATGGGCTATGAAGAAAAAGGCTTGGGTCAACATGCACAAGGTATTATTGAGCCAATAATGGTTGAGGAAAGGCCTAATTATTCGGGTTTTGGCTATGGACAGTCTTATGGAGAGAGTTCCAAAGCTGCCATGAAGGCCATTGAAACAATTCCAAGAAGGAGTTTCATTGCAGGTCCTTTACCTTAGAAGTGTGAAGATTTTGTTCAAGAGGAATGTAATAGCTTGAAACATCATTTGCAGGATGCAGGTGTTCAGAAGCACACACTTGAACCAGAGAGTTGTGGAAACTCTGAAAGCCTTGAAGAGATTGATGGTGTTCCAAAGGGAGCCACTTCTTCATTTGATTCACCTCCTCAAGAAGGAAATAAAAGTGAAAGAGAAAGGTATAAATATGGTTCTAATCATCTTCCTTTTGATTTTTCAAAACATGATAAATTTCCACATAGATATGGGAAAAGAATTACTTGTTCCTTTTGTGGTTTGGATAACCATAATGCTTCTAGATGTTGAAAGAGAATGGCCACATACAAGAAACTTTTGAAGGAAAGGAAGCAAGAAGCCAAAGGTCCATTGAACAAGGCAAGTCATGTTGTCAAGAGGATGCACATACAATGCACTTACTGCCATAAGCAAGGGCATCTTGCTGAAAAGTGTTGGACTCTGAATCCAATAATGCTTCCACCAAAGATGAAGAAAGTGGAAAGAGAAGATGGAAGAAATGGAAAGGAAGATTCCATGATTGATGTGTTTAAGGATGATTCACATGTTGATGCTGATGCGCTGACAAATTTAGTACCTTTGAAAGGGATTGGTGAGAAATGGTTAGAGTTCTTATCCAATTAAAATTGCATGTCTATTGATGCATCTGATTGCATTTCTTTGTTAATGAGATGCAAGTTGCAGGTTTCTACCAAGAAGGTGAATGGACAAGTTGAGTAGGAGACTCACTTTATTGCTGCAACATTATATGCTCATTTCAGCTTCGAAAGTATAGTGTGCTTAAGTGAAAGTTGAAGGATGAAATGCATACATAAGCTTGATATGCATGAACACAGGGATGTTGATGATTTCTTTGTATTTGAACATGTATGTGTAATTAAATTGAAGGGTTGATTGCTTTGTTGTAACATGTATGTGATGTTGACTTGGGAAAAGTTAACTTGGTCTCTAAGATGGAGATAATGAGGAAGTGTTTCATCTTTGAAAAAGAGTCCTAGAGGTATTTTTCTACATGCTTGACTTGAAGGGTCATTTGTTTTAAAGGAAATATTTGTGGGCTTATTATCTAGTCCATCATTTGTATGCAGATGTAAGACATGGGGGTGTTCACAAGATGTGAAATCTATTTCTTTTGTTGAAGCAGGAGTTTTATGCCATCCAATTGTTCTCTGTATCTCTGTTGTTGTTAACAGTTGTTTTTGACAACTTGTCAAACAGGTACAAATTAAAGTTTTGTGGAGTGGATGTACTTTACATTTGTTTGAGCCACCTTGGATTAATGATCAAGGCAGAGAAGTTCAAACTACCTTCTATGACCATTTCAACAAAAGTTTTACAAGAAGGTAAGGAGGAAGACTGTTCTTTCTAGGAAGACCAGCACATCCAGGAAGGAAAGTGGTCAAAGGCATTGGTTTAGAGGCAATATGCAAGGCGTGTGGATGTTGAAAGAAGAGGGTGAGGTACTCTCATTTATTGTTGAAATTAATATATTAGTATTTTGGAGACCAAAAGTTCTTTAATGGGAAGGCATGATCCAAAATGGATTTTGGATAGAATTCTAAGTCTAAGTGTTCCTCACAGAGGAAAATGAAGTCCAAGGATGCTCTTGGAAATGGTTCCATTGCATAGATATTTTCATTCAGAATCTACTGCAATTTGAATGGGCTAAAATGGACTTTGGATGCAGAAGTTATCGCAAAACTAAGTTGCCATTTATCCTTTGAAAAAGAGGCAAAATCTTCTAAAAAGGGCCTAAAAGGCCTTATATGGGAAATCACATTAGAGAAAGGCAAAAGGGAAGGACTTAGGCCGAAGGCGGGAGGCCCCCGATCGGCGATCTCCGATGTATCGGGTCGGAGATAGGTCCGCATGCGATATCGGGACCCAGACTATGCGACATGCGATCGCCAATGATCAGATCGAAGGATCGGGTCAGCGCAGTCCATATTCAAAGGGAAGAACCCCCGGGCTATTCCAAATGCGATATGCAATAGCAATCGCGACGTGAAATCTCAACCGTCAGATCAGGAAAAGAATGGAAGATTGGATTAAATCGAAGGTCGAGAGATCGGCGATCCCCAACACAAAGGGCCGATGCGATAGCGATATGCGATGCGATCTAGACCGTCCGATTGGGGATCAGATCAACGGTCCAGATTAAATCAGAGATCGGAAATTGGCGATCCCCGATAGTAGGGCTAATGCGATAGCGATTGCCATAAGCGATAAAAGGTTGGGCCTGATGGGATTTAAAAACCCGATTTCATAAAATTTGAAATCCGAGAATTCAGATTTTCTGTGTATTCCTGTGTATTGAGGTTTTTAGACCTCCCACCTATGTGATAGCAATATTACGATCGAAGGTAGACCTAATAGGGTTATAAGGGAAATTTCATAGATTTTGATGTCCAGAATTCGTGCCCGATAGTGTTTTCTTGTGTATTTTCGGTAAAATGCTATGTATTGAAATTTTGTCCATTTTCGGGTTTTTTGCCTCAGGGAAGGCCCCGAATCCTCTGTAACAACCCCTGATCATTGTGCCACACTGCAAGCAGGTTTTTTTGCAGACAATGATGTGTTTGGAAGCCACAAGGCCGCAGAGCTAGATGGCCAGTGAAACAGACTACACAGAGGGAAGCTGCGGAGTTGTAGAGGAATGATTAAACGCAAAGAAACGACCAGGGAAGTTGGAAAGCTAGAAGGATGCCTCAAAGGATCCAGAGAGAACGATTGAGAGCATGGGCAGGCATAAGCACATAGTGCAGAGAAGCTAATGGAGTCTTGGAGTCACTTGGAGGTCAAGTGAACTAGAGAGCACGATTGACAGGCAGCCAAGCTGCAAAAGGTTGCTGGAAGGTTGCTAAAGGTCACTGGGAGGTCTAGCGAACCATTAATGCACACAGAGGTCGAGAGAGAGCTCAGAGGAGCTAGAGCCAGAGCGAGAGCGAGCGCCGAGAGCCAGAGTGAGAACTGAGAGTGAGAAAGTCAAGAGCTTCAACGCTAGGGATGAGATGGTGTTATGAACCCATTTTTTCTGTGTAAAACAGTGGAGTTGAGTGTGGAGCTTGTAAAAAAACCGAAGCCTTAATCCCAGAGAGCCTAGTCGAGTTGACTAGAGCTGAAGGAGACGTAGCCCAAGAGTTTTGGGTGAACTCCAAATTAATATTGTTGTCCATGTGTTTGTTATTTGCTGCACTGTTGCACTGTTACATGTATTTACATATCAGCACAAACAACAAATTTTAAAGCATATAATCAGTTAAAATAAACATAATATTACACCTTATTGTCAAGCACATGATTAGTTCCACATTGATTAGTCATAGTTGTCTTGGGAATAATTAAGCTTTTGAAGTGGGAGAGGTTCTTGTAATCTCACAAGAAGCCTTTTAGTGCCCCATTTTCAGATCATCAATGGATCGGTTCTTTTGTTATGCAACTCCATTTTGTTCGGGATTATATGGGACTATCAACTCCCTCTTAATCTTAGATCCTTACAGAAGGCTAAAATTACCTTGGATGTATACTCTCCTCCATTATTAGATCTTAGTATCTTGATTCTTCTTTCTGCAAGGTTCTCTACTTCAACTTTGAATTCTTCAAATTTTGTAAATACTTTGTCCTTGGTTTTCACTAAGTAAACCTAGGTGTTTCTTGAATGATCATCTATAAATGTGACATCATATATATGACCTCCAAGTGATTTAGGAGTCATAGAGCCACATACACCAGAGTGAATGAGATCCAAGATTTATTTTGACCGTGAAGTACTACTTCCAAATGATCTCTTGGTATTCTTACCCAATGCATATCCCTTACATACTCTTACATACTCTTTCATGATCTTCTCTATGGAGCTTAGAGTTGGAAGGATTTTGAAATGAAGATGACCAAATCTTCTACGCCATAGTTCACACAGTCTGATTTCAATGTGAACCAAAGCTTGTGCTAGAGGAGATATCAACCTATAAAGTCTTCCTTCTCGAATACCAATTACTCTAACATTCTCTATGCTTGAGTTTTTACTCCATACTACAACCTTTACATCAATGAAAGCTACTATATCACCCTTATCTTATAGAATTGAAATGGAAAGTAAGTTCTTATGTAAACTTGGAACAAATAGGATATTGTTGAGGTGAATGTTGCTTCCATTTTATAGCTCTATGGAGGTTGATCTAATTCCTCTTACGGGTTAGCTCTTATTATCTTCAAGTTCCATTGAGTAAGAAGATTTTCCCTTTGATAATGTCCTCTATTGTTTCTGATGACCAGTCATGTGCCTAGATGCACCACTATCACTTAGCCAAATGCTCTCGTCTTGGAATGTGCCAGTGAGTGTTGAGAAGACACTTTCATCTTTTGCATTGATTGCTTCCTCCTTTGTAGTGAATAGGAGATTCCATGCTTCCTTTATGCTTTTATTGATATAACTTGCTACCTTTGAACACTTTGATGAGCTTTTTGAATGTAGTGGATATCTTCATAATGCCCTTAGCCAACCTTAGCTCTGATTCCATGTTGAGAAATCCATAGGGAAATGATTATAATTAATTCTCTTTACTTGATAATTTCTTGTGATGTCTTTTTACTTAATAAATTTGTTCCTTATTATTATATGTATGAATCATCAAACAACTAATGAAACAAGAACACATAATATAGATTGCAAGGCAGGCCCAAAACCTCTCCTTTTGAGAGGAAAACCCTTAAATCTCTTCTCTTCCTTATAAATTATTTAATTGATGAATTCCATGACCTTAAGACTGAGACCAATGCCCTCCAACACAAATACCAACCTCTTTGGATGATGTACTAACCTCAATCTAGTCAAATCTCTTCCAGTAGAACTTCTTCGATCTCCTGTTGCAGGATTTTCGGCCTCCTATTGTAGATTTGCAATTTCGGCCTCCTTGTAGTTGCTGCTGCCACACATGGGAACTTCGATATTCTTTTGAAATTTGCTTTCCTTTCTATGACTTCTGGAGCTTGAGAGTAACCCTTGGTGACCTTCGCTTGACCTCTTTGCCTTCTTTTCACCAAGATCGAACTTGTAGATATAAGCCCTAGATATGTTGCAGAAACCCTAGTCCTCTTTAGCACGTGTGAGAGAAAAAATTGCCCAAACACAAGTCTCCTTCGTCCTCCTCCTTCGCTTCCTTCTTCTTCCTCTTCCTTTGCTAGAATGAGTGTTCAGTGAATGTGCTTCAAATAAGACAAGTTCTCTTCTATTTATAGGCTCTTCAAGGGTGGACATGCCTCTTCCTTTAGGCCGAATTGCTAGTTGCCAGGTCGACTTGGTCTTGGAGGCTATTCCAACACTTTTAAAGACAAAAATAATTTTCTTTACAAGTTACAATGTGCCCAATGGGGTCTTCAACTTATGACAATGACTCTTTTGACTTATTGACCTAGGACAAACCCTAGAAACACTCACTAGGTGCTTGACCTATAAAATAAAAGACCTTGAGCATGAAACCCATGCTAAATAATAATAATAATAAAAATATTTCTTTTCATTTTATAATTTACAAGAATCAAAGGTACATTTCATACTTATGAAGACCGAACCTAGTTACACATTTTTTCAACATTCTTACCTTAACTTATAGGGTAATTTCTACAATAAACACATTTTACACTAAGTGTTTTATTTTTTTTATTGCTATGTTAAAATTTTCATGAATTTGTAGGCTAATCCCTAAAATCCACGTCGTTTATGTCAAAATTTGTTGTCTTCAACTTGTGGGCTAATCTCACAATCCATATTTATAGAACTAACTACATTTGTAACCTAACTTTGCAAAGATATTTGTGTTTGCAACCTATTCTTGTAGAGACATTTATGTTTGCAACTCGACTTAGCGATCTTGACTCCAACCCCACTCCATCCTTATGGCTCCTGTAAAAAAAATCCGATTGCTTCACCAACTTTTGGTATTCTTTGTTCCATTCCCACCCATTTTTATGGAATCTGTGAGGTGAACCTAATTGCAACCCCAACTACTGGAGTTGGCACCAAACCCAACACATCCTTGAATGTTCTTATATTGTATTGCACTAATTCATTTTTAAATCCTGACATGTTTGAATATTAAGATATTTTCATGGTTTAACAACAAGCTTAAGGTCAAGTTGTGATGGGGCACAATTAGGTTCCTCCAGATACATAAAGAACCATGACAATGATGTCAACTTAGAGTATGTAGGTCAAGTAACCCAACATAGTACCTATAAGTTGAATTTGTAGGTTCAATATGTTCACAAAGATTAAATTAGAAAAAATTGCATCAACTTTTACATTTAACTTAAATAATTTCCAAATTCTCCAAAGTTTAAAAGCCACCAAGGGTTTCAATTTATCCCCCATTTAAAAGGCTTATGGATTTCTACAATGTCCATTGGTTTTTGTCTTATTTGGGTGACGAGTAAATATTTACAAACCTTGGAAATTTTGATGAATCTTGCAACTTCATTCATCATCTTCCATTTTCTCATGGGCTTTCTCTAGATTGTTCTTTTAGTTTGAAACATCTACCACCAATGTAGGAGCTATAACTAAGTACACTATAAATGTTGGCTGAAAGTCTTCATGGAGTGCAATGTGGTAACCACAATTGCAATGTGAAGAATAAACCTTGACTCGATTAACATTAACAAATGTGGGATGGGAGATGTGATGTAGATCCTAAAGCACTATTTAACTATTTAATGAGTATCCAAATCTAATGGATGATGATGTGTCCATGTTCCAAATAGAATTTTGTTGGGTTTACCTTGAAATGAAGGGCATGCCAAGGAAATGGTCAATGCCCCTATATCAAGCTTCCCACATACAAGAAAAGGTGTGCTCTTATGGATGAGATTGGATAAATTAACTTTAGTTGACTGCGTTAGTCATACCAACATTCCTTGAGAATATATGCAACTTCATCTAAGCTCTTGCCTTTCCAATGGAGCAAATATTTCTTCCTTTGTTAGCCCCTGTTTTTGTGAATGTTTTGACCATTTAATGTTTCTTTGATTTCATCATGTTGTTGCTTAGTGATTTGATCTCCCCAATTTTCAACATAATCATCATTTCAATATCTTCATGAAATTCAAATAAATATGCAATGTTGAATATGAGAAAAATATCTAATTTTGTGAGCAACCCTAACACATGCATTATCAAATATTTTCTTTAAGATTTTGTGGAGACCAAATATTTTTATTTTTAATTTGTTAAAAAGTCCTCTAGGGAACCTTTCCTTTATCAAATATGCCTAATGAGATCCTCTTTGTGAAAAATTTCCTCTTGTTAACGCTTTGTTTGTATGTATTTCTTTTGCCACTATATTTGCACCCATTCATGAACTTGTTTAATGTGTTCTATGAACTTTGGCTTTGCAATCTTATAATTTCTTTCCTACAATGGTGCCAAATCAGTGACCCCTGTAGATGACTTCTCATTAACAATTTGAAATTTACTTTTACCTCTTGATCTATTTACAAAATTATTATATTTGAACTCTTCTTGTGCTAATCCTTTCACCAACTAAATATTTTGTTAAATTCCCAACACTAAGATTAACAACTTTAGTTTTTCCAACAATTTGTGAATTATAGGTTGAACTAAATTGCAACATGTTGTTTAATATATTCCATATTTATCTCTAGAATTGCCCCATGAATTTTCTACCTCTATTTGATGTTATGCTTCTAAGCAATCTACACAATCAAACATTTTCCACAAGGAACAAAACATCTATATTGATGGCCTCATTAGTCTTTTTAAAAGGGAAAGAATGCACCCTTTTAGAAAATATGTCAACAAAAAACAAATTCAATCATTACCTCATTAGATCTTGACAAGGCCAACACAAAATCCATGCTAATCTTCTCCCATGGTGCTCATAGTATTAACAATGGAGCATAGTTTTTGACCTTTACGTTTTTCATGTTGACAAACTTTATAGGTTGTGACCCATTTTTTGACATCTTTAACTATACTTGAATAATAAAAATGATATTCAACCATTGCCTTGGTTGTGTCCATAGCAAATGCTCATTTAAGCTCTATCATGTAACACTATGATAAGATTTTCCCTCATGGATTTTTTTTGGAATGCACTATTGATGTTTTTTTAAGTAAAAATGTTTCTTGATTGAAATGGAGTTCTACCACTATTCCATGGCTCTCTATTTGCTTTCTGTGCTTCAACAAGTTCTAGGCCTACTTCATACATTTTATTTCATCTCTTCTAATCCCAAAATTTCCATTGTTCTAGTAGACAACACTGGTTCTCTGCTTAAGGAATGAACAACTCTTTTATTTTCCTAATCTAAGCTTCAATACAAATATATAATTTTGTTGGAATTCAAACCACTTCATATGTCTCTGATTCAACTTAGAATCATTGTTTAAATATCTTAATGCTTGATGATTAGTGTAAAACACAAATTCTTTAAGCAACATATGATACCTCCACTTCTTTGATGCTTGCACAATTGCATAAAACTCTTGATCATAAACATAATATATATGATTTTCTTCATTCAAATTTTCATTAAAGAAGGCATCTAGTCATCCTCCTCGACTCATCAATGTTATAATAGCTATCCCAATAGCATCATAATCAACTTGAAAAACTTTGTCAAAATTAGGTAAATAAAACATGGGTTTTCAAGAATTTTATTTGCCTAATTTTGACAAAGTTTTTCAAGTTGATTATGATGCTATTGGGAGAGCTACTATAACGAGTCAAGAAGTATGATTATATATTTATGTATATGTGTGCAGTAACATTCCATTTAAACTGCTCTTTCCTCATACTAGCAGTCAAATGTGCACCAATTCCATTGAAATTTCTTATGTACTTCCTACAAAAACTAACTAGCCAATGGAAGCTTTATACCTCAATTGTATTATTAGGAATTGACTTCTTTTATATTTCTTTTACATTTTCAAGATTCCTTTTCAAGTTTTATTGAGAAATTATTGGTGGAAATACCGAGAGGGGGTGAATCAATATTTCTTTCCAATTGTTAAGTTATACCAGTTAATATTTTTGCCACAAAGTGGACCAAGACACAAAAATATGAACAAGAACACACTAATTTTCTCAATAAGATGATGAGAAATCCAATCCTCCTTTACAACAATTCAGGCTCCAACCTGTACAATAAGTTTTTCAATTCTTTTCAAGGCTCCAACCTTGAGTGAGGACTCCAATCCTCACCTTAAACCCAATCTATAACTTGGTTTACTTGAGAACTCCAATCCTCTCAATACATCCAAGCTCCAACTTGGTCAAAATCAAGACTCCAATCCCTCCCAAATTCAACTTGGTCAAAACCAAAATAAAAAAAAGGACTTCACAAGTGATCCCAAAATGTCTACAAATTTCTTCAACATTGCCTTCAATGATGCTCTAACAAGGTTACTCCAAGATTCAACAATGCTCCACTAGATCTGCTCAAAAAGTGTCTTCACTGGTGCTTCAAATATCAACATTACTAACACTGCACAAGTACAAATGTCATAAGCCCAAGCTTGAGATCACTGTCAAAGATTATGCCACAGGTCCATGCTCCTCTGTCACAGGTCCCAACTCCTAAAATTCTGCCCACAAGTTCAAACTTCACATATTCCACAGTCTGAGGTTTTATGCCATATGTACGAAGTATTAGGCAAAAGTACGAAAATGTTGCCACAGTTCCGAGAATCTCTACACAGGTCTAAACTAAGCCATAAGTCCGAAAATATTTGCATAGGTTTGAACTAAGCCACAAGTCTGAAAACGTTTACATAGGTCTTGAGATTTTATTGTCACAGGTTTGAGCTGCTAGGAGGTCACACAATACAAGTTTATGGAGTAGAATGGGTCTAAAAATGAGGCCAAACAGTCCTTCAGATAATAGAGATATAGACCAAATTCCAATCACAAAAAATGACAAGAATCAGTGCAAGGTTTTCCCAACGGAAAAGTCCAAACAATCTTCGTCTTCCTTCCCTCTTTTAGTTCACGAGTTGTGAACTCTCTTTTCTCTTGTTATGCTCGTCTTCTATATCTGAACTAAGTTGATGACCAGAATGAGGAATCCAAATTTTTATTTATACTTGCTTTTCCCTATTGTAAAGAGGCATGTCCCTTTGAGGAGGAGCCAACTTGTCTTTATGTGGGCTCATGTTGGTTGGATTCAAAAAAATAAATTTCCAACTTGTAAATTGGTTTCCCTTAGACTATGAGGATTTAACAGGCAAGTAGATGGAATTGATTTCTCTTAGACTATGAGGATTTAACAGGCAAGTAGATGGTGTTGGAAAGGGCTTGATGTACTCTACGAGACTATGCCATAATTTTTTCAAGCTGGGGTCTCCTTTGACATCAATAACAATTTTTCTTCCAACAATCTCCCCTTTGTTATTGATGGCAACAACTTCTCATAAACTGCTCCCCCTATCATCATGCTTCTCATACATCTCTCCCCGTCTTCATACTTCTCTCCCTTTAACACCAATAACAAAGGGATTCTTTGATAATATGCAAGAGAGTTGACTCCCATCTTTTGACGAAGATGTTCAAATACTTCTTGAGGTAGGGGTTTTGTGAAGATATCTACAATTTGTTCCTTGTTGTTGATATATCCCATTTTAATGTTATATTCTACAACCTCTTCTCAGAGGAAGTGCTACTTAATTGGAGTATTTTTGGTCTTTGAATGCATGACCAGATTCTTTGAGAGGTTGATTGCATTGGTGTTGTCGCAGTAGATGGTGATACGCTGATTTGTTTCTATGTTGACATCTAGCAAGAATTTCATCATCCATAGGGTTTGTGTACAACAATCTGCATTAGCTATGTACTTGGATTTAGTTGTGGAGATAAATATGGATGATTTTTTCTTGTCGAGCCAAGATACAAGACGATCTCCCAAGAAGAAAGAATTCCCACTGGTACCTTTTCAATCATCATTGCTTCCTGCCCAATCTGCATCAATGTATGTTGTCAATTTAAGATTTGTGCTCTTAGGGTACCATAATCCAAAATCAAGAGTGCCTTTCATGTATCTAAGGATTCTATTTACAACTAGCATATGAGATTCCTTAGGAGATGATTGGAATATTACATCCATTCCTACTACCTGCATGATGTTTGGCCATGAAGTTGTTAGATATAAATGTTCTCCAATCATTGATCTATAAAGAGTAGCATTCACCATAGGAGATTCATCATCCTAACTCAACTTGCAACCTGTAATCATAGGTGTACCACAACACCACATTCTTCCATCCCAAACTTCTTAAGCATATCCCTCAGATATTTTGTTTGTGATATGAAAATATCTATTGGGTTTGGGTTACTTGTAGTCCAACAAAGTATGATAACTCACTTATCATCGACATTTCAAATTGTTTTGACATGTTTTGAGTAAATTCATGACTCATCTCATCGTTGTTGCTGGAAAAAATTAGGTCATTAACATACACAAGTGTGATTAGCAAGTTGTCTTTATATATCTTTATGTAAAGATTGTTCCCAATAACTCCTCTTTTGAAACCTTGTTGTTGAAGATAATGATCAAGTCTAGCATACCAAACTCTTGGAGTTTGTTTTAATCCATAGAAGGCCTTCTTAAATTTGCAAAAAGTATTTTCCTTCTGCTAAATCGAACCCTTTTAGTTGTTTCATATATAATTCTCCCTTTAGGTCAACATTTAGAAATGTTGATTCTATGTCCATTTGCTAAGATTTGAAGCCTTTTGAACAAGAAAATGTCAAAAACATCATTATAGCTTCCAATCAAGCAACATGAGTGAAGGTTTCTTCAAAATAAATTCTTTCAATTTGATAGTACCCCTTGCACACCAACCTTTCCTTGTTTTTGATGTTCTATCCTTCTTCATTCATCTTGTTCTTGAATTCCCACTTGGTTCATATGACATTCTTGTCCTTTGAACGAGGCACTAGCTCCCATGTTCCATTATTTCCGATTTGATGCATCTCTTCTTCCATTGCTTTTATCTAATGAGGATCCTTACTAACTTGAGTGAAGTTCTCTGATTCTATTGTGGATAGTAAGGCAATGCCATTTCTTTTTGGTGTTTTTGTCATCTTTCTTCAAGTACATATTTCATCATCTACATCATCAATAATTTGATTTTTTGGATGATGTTTTTGAATAAGTTTCACCCTTGATGGTGTTTGAGATGGTTCCTTTTGATCTTCCATCTCCTTTTCTTCTTTTGCAACATCTTCTCCTGGATCTCCAAGGATAATATCTTCTTCATTGATTTCAACTTCTCTTTTAGGAAAAGATTCATCAATATTTACATCAATACTTTCAACTATCTTTCGAAACCAAATGTTGTAGCATTTGTAGGCCTTGCGTCTTATAGAATATCCAAGAAATATTCCTTTATCAAATCGAAAATCAAACTTGCCTAGTCAATCATCATTGATATTCATAAAACACTTACTTCCAAATATTCTGAAATATTTCACTGAAGTAGTGTAATATCCCTCCCCTTAATAATAAATAATAAATAATAAATAATAAAAATAATTAATTAATAAAAAAAAAATAATTAATAATAGAAATAATAAATAATAATAAAATAAATCACTTAATAATAAATAATAAATAATAAAATCATAAATGATATTAAAAATATAATACAAAGAAAATAAATAAAATAATAAAAAATAAAAATAGTAATAACCATACTAAAGCTCTAAATAAAAATAAATAGAAATAAAATAAGAAAACTATCAAAAAGAAGGAAATAAAACAAGAAAGATAAAAATCAAAAGAAAAGTAAAGAAATAAAATAAGAAAGCTAAAAATCAAAAGAAAGTTGCATGTAGACACATGGAGTGTGTGCATGTGGTTCCCCTTCCAATGTTGTTCTATTTAATAGATGGTGAGGAAGATGAGAGGCATTCCTGCATTCCATCTTTCCGAGATTCTATCTTTTATTCTCTTGGGAGAATGGTATTTTAAGACATAGGAGTCACTGGCAGTAGTACGTTGATTGAGGGCTCGAGGGTAGCCAGTTGTAGCAAATCCTTGCACAATTGAGCCTACGGTTGGGTGGAGAGTCGTCCCAAAACCTTGTTGTCATCTGGTAGACTTCGATTACAGGTAATATCTTCCTTTCCATAATTCATATGGATTTTTTTCACTATTCGTTTGAATTTGTGCCATGTCCACAATATATACTACTTCCCTAACTGTTTCTCTCCAAAATTTACTCTGCAAATGAACTGCAAGCAACATTGTTCTTGTAGTTTCTTATACATATTTGTTCCTTCTTTCAACCACTTGATCTTGTTGTGGAGTTCTAACAATAGAGAGTCCCCTTTTGATTCTGCGTGTTTTGCAAAATTCATTAAATTTTTTTGAAGTAAATTATCCACCTCATCTTATCTTAGGCACTTAATTTTTTATTCGCTTTCGTTTTCGACAAGAGCCCTGAAATTATTAAAACATTCCAGAGCTTCTGATTTGAATCTTATGAAAAATACCCAAATCATTCTAGTAATATCATCTACAAATAATACAAAGTACCTTTCTCCTTGTAGAGATGGATTTCTGGTTGGTCCAGATAGATCCACATGGATGATCCCTAGAGGCTTTGATGTTGAGCATTCCTTTGTCTTGAAGATGGTATTTGTTTCCTTTTCATGTTGACTTGGTGCACAAATAACCTTTTCAGGTTTTGAAATTATGGGAATGTCTCTCACTGCTTGAGTTTTGTTTATCTTCACCAAATTGTCAAAGCTTAGATTTCCTAGTCGCTTGTGCCATAACCAACTTTCATCTGCTTGACTCATATAAAATTTCTCTTCTTGAATTTCATTGAGAATGTATACCATATATGTTTTTCTTACTCCTATTCCCATGAGTTTTCTTGGATAAGACCTTCTTATCTTGTAATATTTAGCACTAAAAATGATATCATGTCCTTGATCAAAAATTTGGATGATTCTTAGAAGATTGTGCTTGAGTCCTTCAACGAGTAGTGCATTTTATTCTTTGCCCTTTCCATTGACGAGACTCACTATGGATTTACCAATAATTTTAGCATATCCACTATTAGAAATTAATTAACGAAGCAATGAAATACACAAAATATTGTGGAAACACAAATACAGAAACACATAAAACAAGAGAGACACAAATATACATGGTTCACCAAATTTGGGCTATGCCCATAGAGAAACAAACAGTCCTTCCTTTAATATTATCCAACAAAATGAAGAGATACAACCTACAACAGATCCGTTGTAATTTCCTCTTCACTCTCACACAAACTCTTCTCTCTCTCTCTCTCTCTCTCTTGGTTAGAATAATAATAATTCACAACCACAATTTTATTCACTCATATAAACTAAGGGTTTTCTTCTAGGGTAAAAATACCTAAATTAACATAACTTCTAATGTCATATCATCTGCCTAATGAATGTACCATATTGACCACATAATTAAAATATTTTACAAGGAAAAATTTCATCTATTTTTAGCTTCGCCAGGGGGGGGGGGGGCTCATAAAAGTTGTTGTCGCCGCCCCCTGGACCCCCCTAACGATGATTAAATGAGAGACGTGTTGAAAAGTGTAACTATGTTCGGTCTTCATAATGGCATATGTAATTGTGATTTTATGTAATTGATGAAAAGAATAAAAATAAAATTATGATTGTAATGATTGCCTTATGGGTTTCATGAGCAAGGAATTTTTTTTTTAGTAATGTCTCCCATTCTGAGCCTTTAGGTTTTGTCATCTAGTCATAAAATTCAAATTGAGTCAATGTCATGTATGAAGGACCCTTCTTGGGCATGTTACATTTTGTATGTCATTAAAATAAGCATGAAAGCCCTCCAAGACAAGCACAAGACCTCTCCTTCAAGCTGGCTCAAGATGAAAGAAAGATAATCTCCAAAAGGCATGTCGACCTTGTCTCCAAGTCATGTCGGCTAATTTTCATGGGAAGAATACTATTTATAGGCAACTCGAATTTCATTCTAGGCACTGAATTTCATCATGCACCTGAAGTACATCAGAAAGTGCGAAAAAGAGAAGTAGAAGCCTCTCATCTAGTGCAAGAAGAAGGAGAATAATATGAGCTATTTAGGCACTGTTTTGGTTAGCTTTTCCTTGCACGTGTGGCATATATTAAAGGTTTTGCAGTAGTGTTTCCTCAATCAACGAAGAAGCACAGAAGAAGATCTCTATATTAGCATATATCACAGTCGAGGTCATAAGATTGAGTCTCTTAGGCAAGAGAAGAAGGAAGATACCTCCAAACCAATCACATGTGAAAACTGTAAGGGTATAAGATAAGCCGAGGTCGCAAATCTGTGGATGACACCGAAATTGCAGTAGTGCAGAAAGTTTGACTAGTGTTGACCATAGGAGAAGGAAAGAGAAACAAGTTTGTTTTACGAAGGATTTCATCAAGGAAGGTTTGTGACTTGGTCTTGGAGTGGAAGAAAGGTCTAGGGTCTTGGTATTGGTATTCGTCAATTGGAATATGTATAAGAAGAATAATTTGTTCAGGTTTTCCTCTAAAGAAGGATAGGTTTTGGCCCTGGCCGATAACCTATATTTTGTATATTTATGGTTTATGCATTGATAAATCTTTGATGAATAATAACTATAATAACATAAGATAAAGAAGATACTAATCTAAGAATTAAAAATCATTTACAAGCAGTTACCAAATTGAAGCGAAATCACTTAACCTCAATGCCCTAGATTTCTCAACATGGTATCAGAGCTAAGGTAACAAAGAAAAGGAAGGGTATCTTATCAAGGGACACTCAAGGATCAAAGCTCAAATAAGGCATTAAAGCAAAGATCATCTTGAAGTCAAGATCTACAAAGAAAGCATCAAAACCCTAGATCAAATAAATCTACAAAGAAGTATTGGGATCATTATCAGGAAAAGAAGGCCAAAACCCTACATCTACTCAAGTTGAAAAGATCTATGAATCAAGTTGAAGTATTTTGAAGACTATTCATCCAAAGGAAGCTATATCAAATGAGTTGTCATCAAGAATCTAAGGTGATCTCTCTCTCTCGTTGAAACAAGATTCCTACAATTGAATACATTTATCAACAAGACTTGACCATCAAAACAAATCTCCCTCCCTATGAGATCAAGGATAATTATTGAAGAAAACTATCTTCATCAAGGAGAAGTTTTCTATTCTCTATATCATCATAAACATCAAGGAAGCAACAAGGAGAAGGAGAATCCTATCAAGTAAGTATATTTATGTCCAAATATGAATCTATCAAAATTTCTTTTTGCAAGGAAAGCAACAAATTTGTTGGGGCTTCAAACTATATTGCATGGAAGAAAATGGCAGATCCAAATCTCATTGAAAATGAGGTTATGGAACATGTCAAAGAATTTATCACTAACCCAGGAAAGGAAGATGATCAAGCTCTTGAAAATTAGATGAAAGGGGAAGTTACGACTCAAAGGATTCTCATAGAATCCATCAAGGATCCCCTCATCCCATATGTATCTAAACTTGAAATTTCAAAAGAAATATATGGCAAACTGGTAGAGTTGTACTCTGTAAGAACTGTTGTAGAAGTCATCTCATTAAGATAAGAACTCTACAAGCTAAATATGTCAAGGGAAGATGGAATAACCTCATACTTCATGAGGATACCTGAAATCAGGGATCAACTACAAGATCTGGGAGAAGTCGTGTTTGATAGAGAAATGACTACAGTTGTATTAAATGTACTACCGGAGGAGTGGGGTAACTTTAATTCAAGTATTTATGGGAAGAAATAAGATACTCCATTCCAGGATCTATGGTCACTATGCAAGATTGAAGAATCTATACTAAAGGCCAAATTTTATGTCGGAACAAGTGAGAAAAATCAAGCTTATGCTACAATGACAAGAAGAAAAGGAAAATTTCCAGAACATAAACAAAAATAAGTCCTCGAGTGGGAGATCTAAATCTAGAGGGGGATCTAAATCTCCAGGAAAACCTGTAAAGGTGTGTTAGAAATGAGGAAAGCAAGGGCACTTCAAAAAGGTATGTAGATTTAAATTTCTTGAGAAAGGAAAGGGATATGATGATGCTCCTTCTGCAAAGGAAAAAACCACCTCAGATGAAGGTGTGGATGTGTACTTGGCTTCTTCTTCAAGTACACATGTAGATCATGAGGCATGGTTGATTGACTCAGGTGCATCCTTTCACTTCACTCCCAATAGGGAGTGATTATGTGAGTATGATAAAATGGTGGTAATGTCTTCTTAGGGGATGACAGGAAGGCTAGAATCATTGGATGTGGAAAAGTGGAGCCCAAGTTGCAAGGTGGAAGGATTACAACACTTTAGCGTGTTCTGCATATTCCTGCATTGGCCAGAAATATGATTTTTGTAAGCAAGATGGATGATGCAGGTGTAAAAACAGTGTTTGAGAAAGATACTTGCAAGATGGTTCAGGGAGCACTGATATTGATGCAGGGAGTTCTGATTGGAACTCTATACAAGCTTCTGGGTATCACTGTTATTGATGGGTGCAACTGTTCTGTGGTTCCTGAAAGTGGAGTAGTAAACCTTGTGGTTTCTAGAGAAAAGACCATGCTATGGCATCAATGGCTTGTACATATTGGAGAGAATTGCCTTCGAATACTTCATGGTAATTATATGGTAGAAGGTATGTCTAATTTCTCTCTCGATTTCAATTTTTGTGAACATTGTGTATATGGGAAGTAAAATCAGGTGAGTTTCCCCTTTGGTGCTAAGAGGGTGTTGTAGCGACTATAACCATTATCCAAACTTTTGGCCTGCACCAATTTCGGAGCCTCCCTTGAAGAGTTTCACTTGATGACTACACACACTTGGGTTCACTCCATGAGCTCGTGTGAGTCTTTACATTCACCTTGCTTTTTTATTGCACTCAAGTCTCTGCATGTTGATGTCTAATTCTTGCTTGCGACCTTGTTCTGGTTATGCTCAAAGCCTTTGCTTCGTATATGTTTTTTGCGTCCACCATGAAGGCATCTGACGCCCTCACACACGGAGTCATGTTCACTGTCGTGCAAGCGTCATCTTGATCATGAACGATCAATCATGAGTGTCACGCTTGTCGCTTGAACCGTCGGTCAGTCATGTTGAATATTTGTGTCTAGATGGTTTGGCTGTTTCGTCGTCAAGTGATGCGAGTGTGTGTTCTTATGATCACCTATGCATCTTTCGACTGTTCACACACTTAGTCATTTTTGCTGAAGTTCTGATGACTAGAATCCTCACTGAAAGCTAGACCATCACCCTGCTTTCGACATGATCAACTGTCAACCAGAACAATGTAGAAGCACCAAGCTAGTTCTTTCAGCTGTGTTTCCTGCAAGCAATTCAATCAACACTCATGCTGTCCACTCGGATAGTTGACCGACTGTTCATCTCAGAAATTACGTAGTGCTCATGAGAAGGCCTCTCTTTGTGCATCAGTCAGCTTAGCTCAGAAATTGCGCAAAGATGATCAACTAACGACCTCTTGGCCTTAATGCAATTTTCCCCAGCCAGCAATAGACTGCCTGTTCCCTCCAGGAATTGTGCAGTTTCTGCTGCTAGTGACTGAGCAACCAACTAGCAGTTCCCTATGGGAATCACGCAGACCTAGATGCTAGTGACCCCAGTAGCCAATTGACAGTTCCCTCTGGGAATTGCGCAGATCTGGTTGCCAGTGACCCTAGCAGCCAACTGGAAGTTCCCTCTAGGAATTGCACAAATCTGGCTGCCAGTGACCCCAACAACCAACTGGCAGTTTCCTCCAGGAATTGCGCAGATCTGGCTACCAGTGACCCCAACAACCAACTGGCAGTTCCCTCCAAGAATTGCGCAGATCTGGCTGCCAGTGACCCTAACATCCAATTGGTAGTTCCCTCTAGGAATTTTGCAGATTTGGTTGCCAGTGACCCTAACATCCAACTGGAAGTTCCCTCTGGGAATTTTGTAGATCTGGCTGCCAATCTCCCAGGAATTTCCCCAGAAAAATTGCACAATTCCTGCCTATTGACCTTTCTTGTAGCCCGACCCGTTCCTTTGGAAAATTGTGCAAATTGGCTGTCTAGCCCCTGCTGACTATTCATTCCAAAAAATGAGCAAAGCATGCCCGCCTTGCCTTTTAGCAGCCCAGACTGTTCCTCCCAAAATTAGCACAATTTTTCCTCCCAGACAAGCCAAACCTTGCAGAAAGTCACTATCAAATTAGATCACCTGTCTCCATCTCTTAGTGACTCTTGCGCAATTTTCATTAGCAGTTGCCCGGAGCCATCATTCCGCATCACAACCCTGCTGCTTCTCCCAGTCACTTGCATTCGAATAATCATGTGTCATGGTAGACTATGAGGTTTTGGCTTTGATGTCGTCTCGTCATGAGTGACTGCAGGTATAGGTACACCAAAAAACATGTCAAGATGACGAACGGGATGAATGAAGGGAGCACATGCAAATGGACAGGCACCAACGGATGAATGAGTGAAGCATGCGAAGCAGATGAATGCGATGAACATACACCTTTGTGAATAGGTGAAGCCTGTCAAGCCTTCCAACATGAAAGCAAGGAACAACATGCTAAAGCTTCATTAAGCGAACCAAAGAACATAGAATAATCTGTGCACTTCACCATGCGGGGGTGAAGCTATGGTACACCATGAAGACATCCATCACTCAGTAACACTCTAACTCGACATGCACTCCAACAGCAACACAAATGTACCAACATTGTCATGTCAAGTCACATCGAGTCATGTTGCCCACATCTCCACTATGGGCTTGATGTCAAACAATGTTATGTAACGTGGAAATCCAAGAGACCCACTTGTTGAACATAGAGTCATGTAAGTTGGAAAGTCATGGAAGTAGAACGGTCATGAGGGTAGTTGAACAACCACAAGGGTCAGTTTCACCCTTGGCTATAAATACCCCCTCATTTGTACATGACAGGTCTTTTCACCTCAGCTCCTCCCACATAGCCAAGAGAGTATGTAATCTTTTCTTTGAGGAGTAAGTAGTGGCTCCAACGCCCCGCTAATGGGGTTAGGGATGTATGGTGTAATGATGTGTCTTGGAACTTTCGCTTAATTCAGAAGCCTATCAACAGGCCAACACATTTTCACACATGTATTGTATTTGTTGTAAGACTGATCTTTAACAATTGTAATGCATGTTGCTTTAACTATGTGTTCTACATCTGCACTAATTCATTTGTTGTAATGCATAATGTATTAATGGAAATGTGTTGTATATGCTGTTAATGTTGTCCCGTCCGTGTCGATTGCTCTGCTAGACATCAGACAAACATTTCACATGAAACTTGCTATAACAATCGTTGCACTCGTCTCGGACTGATCCATGAGTGTTGTACGCGTTATCTTACCTTGTATGTTGTGACTACCGCATCCAAGTGGAATGCTCCGTCGGAAGCTGTGTATGTCCTTTGTGTTGTGTGTTCCTAGCTAAGTTGGGACTGATCCCTTTCAACCTAGAACTCACCTTCACCTTTTCCCCGTCAAAGTGAAATAACCATTGACACAAGTACACTTACACTCACCAAGCACACGAACCTCACTTCTTGAAGACAAAGCGAACCACTCTCCTATGCTAACAAGTAAGAGTTGAGGAAAATCCTTAAGACAATGGAAACTGGACCATCATATCGAATGGGACTTCCACACCAAACAGTGTGAGGTCTAGTTGGGACTTCATACCGTGGTGATTCCTTGAACGTTGGTGGGTCCAACACGTCAAAATTTCTGGCGCTAGAAGGAGGGCAACCTGTTGTACATGGATGAAATTCCCCTCACACTCACTTATCAACCATCTGGTCAAGGCAGAAACTTGCACTCCCTCTCTCACAACTTAGCAGTTGGTTACTCTTCACCTCCTAGAATTGAACACGAAATTTCATATCAACACCTTCGCTCCGTCCGTCCCATCACTCGCCAGTTCGCAAAAGCAGTTGGATTGATCCCAGGCATACAATAACTTCCACACACATCTAAGAAGCCAAATTCCACTCCCACAGGAGTGGTTGTATAATCCGTGGAAGAAATAGTCCTTGCTACTCTTGAAGGGTTGGAAGAAGCTATTGAAGATGGAGAGGAACCTCCAATCTTCTTTGAAGACGAACAAGGCACTCTTGTGGTATTGGGATCGAACTCTGGTGTAGGAGGCAGAGGGGAAGGCAGCGAAGGAAGTGGAGGTGGAGGCGAACCAACAGACTTAGATCCATAACCTTCATATTCCGAAGGAGAGGAAGAAGATGAAGAGGATGAAGATGACGAAGAGATGGATAACCCAAATCTTGAATGGATGACTTAGGGAGCACTGGCTCTCCCGGATGTTCTGCACAAGATGCCAAAGTGAGCGGAGAGAATGAATATCAAGTTTAAACCTGACAATGCAATGAAGGCAGAAGACCACTTAGACAACATCTACCTACAACTACAGACCCTTGAGGTACATTATAACGACGTAGCATGTAGATTGTTTCCATGTACCTTGGATAGCTGAGCATCTTCTTGGTATCATAACCTTCCACCCAAATCTATACAAAAATGGGGTTCTTTCAAATGTATGTTCCTTGAAAAGTTTGTTGATGACAAGACCCCAGCCATGCTACTCAAGGAATTGGGAAGCCTCAAGATGGAGGGAAAAGAGAAAGTGAAATATTTCAATAAGAGGTTTACGTGTATCTTAAATAAGTTTGTAGCAAACACCAAACCTCATGAATCCATCACTGTTGACTATTACACATCTGCACTGCCAACCAACATTGTGCAGTTCGTCAAGTGAGCTATGAAGCCAACACTGTTAGAAAGCTGCGAAGAGGCTATTGCTGTTGGGAAAGACTTGCACGCCATTGGAGTCATCAAGGATGATGAATCAACAAAAGACTCCAAGGATGTGAGAAGAAAGCCCCAAGCAACGATGAGAAAAGGCAGAGACAAGGAAGAAACTGACATTGAGACTCTCACTCTCCTTGTCAAGAACTTGAGCACCGAAATGTCCGAACTCAAGCAACAGAAGATGGGCACATTCTCGAACAGTCATCTTCCCAGACAGAGACTGGAAAGAAATTCATCAAATGAATCATCAAGCAACAGCCGGTTCGGTTCCAAATTTGTGCAGAAGCCTATGTTCCAACTCGATCAATGCGCTGATCCTAAGTACCGTTCCTTCCATGAAGATTTTCACTCGAGAACTCTTGTTCAGATTGGAAGCAAGTTGTTACCTCTATCTGTACTCATACACCTGATGGAGATGGCGACATACAGGAGTAGCCAGTAGACACTGATGATAACGAAGAGGTTGTACCTAATGAAGCACAAAGTTCTGGGCATTTGGTAAACGCATATCAATGCTCTCAAGTAGTCTCGAAGACGAACACTGAGAAGCAACCCCAAAATAAAAATGATAGTTACAATCTTAGGAGTAAAGGGGCTCCCCCGACACTTGAGGAGATGCAAGAGAAAGTGAGATGACTGATAAAGAAAGCTGATCCACTAGTTTCCTCAAAGCAACAAACACAGAGCAAGTCCAGGAAGACATAAGAACACATCCGTGAGCAGCAAGTTGCAGAACAATCTGTCAGACAACACGAGAAACTGTTCCACCCGGACACCTCAATGAGTCTACCACCTTTGGATTACAACATAGTCGATGACATGAAGAAAACTCGAGTGAAAATCACTATTTGTTCGATTTAGCCAAAGTCAAGAGCCAGCGAGATATCCTGTTTCACACATTGGGACAAATAGAAACAGACATCGTGGCCTCCACTAGCAAAGGAGCATGCACACCTCCCGAATCATTATCCACTGTGCTCAATACACTCCGGATGGAAGAAGCAAACTTAGGTTTCCCCCCATTCCTGCTTTCATTCGAAGTTTTCAACTACAATGTCCACAACTGTTTGGTTGATTCTGGTGTGACAACCAATGTCATGCCGCTCTCCATTGCTAAGAAGATCAATGCACGATGGAGTGAAACATCTGCGAGAATCATCCAACTTGATAGAACATTAGTACCAACCATTGGTGAACTATGAGATGTGATCATATGACTATCCCATGAAAGTTGAGTCCACCAGTGCATCAACATAATGGTTGTGGACATACTAGAAGCATATGGTCTGCTGCTCAGCAGAGACTAGTCTAGAAAGCTAGATGAATACTTTGCTGCAGAATGGTCTCACATGTGGCTTCCATACAAGGGTAGATGAAACCAAATCCGGGTGTTATCCAAGAGGTATATGAAACATAATGTCACTCCGCTTAATGACGAGAACAAACCATTGGCCTTCACAAAACTCATGTTTGCCAACTATTTCTTGGAAAAGACATTGGATTGTTATCTTACACGGCCAACCCCAAACTCATCAGACAAGCAGCTGGGACTCCTTCCTCGCCAAACTAATGATAATGAAACTTGTACAATTTTTTTTTTTCTAATAGTAGCAGTAGTAGTAGTACTAGCACGCCGAATGGTCCATATACAAACAAGCTGTGGGCCATGAGTATTGGAAAATCAGGAACACATAATGGCTCAAGGATCAAGTGTATCTCATCCATCCAAAATAATGAACCATGTGTGATTTCAAGTCTTTTGAACATTGAAGTCACAAACTATGATGCTGAAGCACTCGCTCTAAACACACGAAGGACCAACACTATGAACAAAAAAAACAACTTGGGAACCCACTGATCCGAAGATGGCCAATCTTGGTACAAGTTACACACTGCAACAACAACCAACTGTTGACCGCTTGATCAAATGGTACCAATATGGGCCTACATGAGTAGATGATGACCTGAGTACCCACTACATGAGAACAATCCAACATGAGATTCTAGGAATTACACAGTTTCTACTGCCAATGATTGAGAAGCCAACTAGAAACTCCCTTTAGGAATTGCATAGATCTTGTTGCCAGTGACCCCAGCAGCCAACTGGTAGTTCCCTCTAGGAATTGTACAGATCTGGCTGCCAGTGACCCCAACATCCGACTGGAAGTTCCCTTTGGGAATTGCGTAGATCTCGCTGCCAATGACCCCAGCAGCCAACTTGTACTTCCCTCTGGGAATTGTGTAGATCTGGCTACCAGTGACCCCAATAGCCAACTGGTAGTTCCCTCTCTCAATTGCGCAGATCTGGTTGCTAGTCTCCCAGGTAGTTCCATAGAAAAACTGCACAATCCCTGCCTGCTGACCCTTCCTATAGCCCAACCCGTTCCTCTAGAAAATTGTGCAAATCTGGTTTTCTAGTCCCTGTTAACTGTTCGTTCTGGAAAATGTGTACAACATGTTTGCCTTTCCTTCCAGCAGCCCGGACAGTTCCTCCCAAAATTTGCGCAATTTTTCCTCCCAACCCAGCCAAACCTTGCAGACAACCACTTCGACTCAGATCACCTGTCTCCATCTCTCAGTGACTCTTGTGTAGTTTTCATCAGCCGTTGCTCAGAGCCATCATCTCACATCATAGCCCTGCTGCCTCTCCCAGTCACTTTCATTCGAATGATCGTGTGTCATGGTAGAATAGGAGGTTTTGGATTTGATGTCATCTCGTCATGAGTGACTGTAGGTATAGTTCCACCAACAAACATGTCAAGACGAAGAATGGGATGGATGAAGGGAGCACATGCATATGGAAAGGTTCACCAAAGGACAAACGAGCGAAGCAGACATACACGACGAACATGAACCTTCACGAACAAGTGAAGCCTGTCAAGCCTTCCAGCATGAAAGAAAGGAACAACATGCTAAAGCTTCATCAAGCAAACCAAGGACCATCGAAGACTACGTGCACTTTGCCATGCGGAGGTGAAGCTATGGTACACCATGAAGACATCCATCACTCAACAACACTCTAGCTTGACATGCACTCTAGCAGCATCATGAATGTACCAACATTGTCATGTCAAGTCATGTCGAGTCAATTCATGAGTCATGTTGCCCACATATCCACGGGCTTGATGTCAAACAATGTGATGTAATGTGGAAGTCCAAGAGATCCACTTGTTGAACACATAGTCATGTAAGTTGGAAAGTCATGGAAGTTGAATGGTCATGAGGGTAGTCGAACAACCACAAGGGTCATTTTCACCCTTGGCTATAAATACCCCCCTCATTTGTACATGATAAGACTTTTCACCTCAGCTCCTCCAACACAGCCAAGAGAGTTTGTAATCTTTTCTTTGAGGAGTAAGTAGTGGCTCCAATGCCCCGCTGACGGGGTTAGTGATGTATGGTGTAACGATGTGTCTTGGAATTTTCGCTTAATTCAGAATCCAGTCAACATGCCAACACGTTTTCACACATGTATTGTATTTGTTGTAAGACTCATCTTTAAAACTTGTAATACATGTTGCTTTAACCGTGTGTTCAACATATGAACTGATTCATTTGTTGTAATGCATAATCTATTAATGGAAATGTGTTGTATATTCTGTTAATGTTGTTTCGTCCGTGTCGACCGCTCTGCCGGACATCAGACAAAAATTTCACATGAACCTTGTTGTAACAATCATTGCAATCATCTCAGACTAATCCGTGAGTGTTGTACGTGTTATCTTACCTTGTATGTTGTGACTGCCGCATCCGAGTGGACTCCTCCGCTGGAAACTGTGTATGTCTTTGGTGTTGTTTGTGTTGATCTAGATTGTCATTAATGTCATTAATGTCAATATGGAAATATTATAGTATACTAAATGATGATCAGAAGTCATAAGAGCTATTAGAGTAGAGCTATCAAAGCAGAGAAGAGCTATCGGAGCAGTATCGAAAGTTATATGGGGTAGGAGTGAAGAGAAGCCATAGGAGCGACAAGCCAAGACAAAGCAGATCTATCGCATGTGCCAAGAGTAAGAACCATATCAGAGAAATCGCATGAAATATCGGAAGGAGAAAAGAGGAACACGCAGTGAGGAAAGATCCAAAATGAGGAACACATCATCGAAGGAAGAGTGAAGAGCGTACGTAGTCATTGGAGCAAGTAAAGAAGAAAACAAAGAGCACAACTATCGAAAGAGCGGGGGTAGGAGTGTACATGGCTAAAGGCCCACACTAAATCCTACCCGTCGATCTCATTTTCAACACTTACATCACAGTCAACAGCGGGGGTTAAGCCTGTTGTTAACTTGTGTGCTAGTTGAAGACCCGCAGACCATAGATTTGATGACCTCGTATATCCAATGGATATCGGGTCACAAAATGATCGGATGTTAATCTCAATAACGGACCCAAACTTTTATAGATCAAGGATTTATAATCCTTATCGGCTCCATAAAGGCGGTTAAGCATCACGTAAGTTCCCCAGCCGATATTGTTATGAACCATTGGATCCAACGTGCCTTGATCAAACGATGGAGGATCAGTGATTGGGGTTGTTTATTAGGTGGATCAACAACCGTCGAATTAAAGATGAGATCAACGGTGAGAATTAATCCGATAAGACTTGGGACTAAGTTGACCCGATTGAGTTATCAGAAGAAGCAAGAAATGTAACAATGGTGAACCATGATTGCGATTAAGGTGATGATGTGGTAGGTGGGACCACATATTATATGTTTTTAACTATGTTGATATATGAAGATCGATGATGTTGATATTAGAGGACAGAGTACGTTATGGGCATGCCTTGTAAAAGACCTCCGGAAGTCGCCATTGTGATTAAAGGAAGGACTTGGCACTTAGGATCTATATGGTTTTAATATGAAACGCTTTTGTAATTCAACCTCTCTTCCGAATGAACGCATCCTTTGAGTATTGGTGAATTCAAAGACACAGAGGAAGCCGAAGAGCGAGTGCAGAGGAAGCGAAAAGATCAAGCGAGCGAAAAGGAAGCGAATGAAAAAGAAGCCAAAGGTCAGGGGTATCAGGAATATATAATAGAGAACAAGGAAAGTTTAGAGGTTGGTGAAACTATAAAAAGCAGAGGAAGTTGAAGATGTGGCAGAAGTGGAAGAAGCAGGAGGGCAAAAGTAAGTCATAGGTCTAGCGGGGTTGGGAGAAGAGAGATACTACCAAACAGACCCATGTAATTTACACCAAAGGGTTGGAGCCCTTGGGGTCGCTACCTCAGAACTGGAAGGATTGGTGTCTTGGGAGTTGGTGCTCCTAAATCCAATGTTGGTGCCTTGACAAGACAGGGTTGGTGCTATGGAGGTTGGAGCCTCACAAAAATTCCAAGTTGGTGCTTGGCAACTGGCTGAAGCTATATATATACATTTTACTTGGTTTATTGCAAAGATTATATTAATAAAAGCATTCATTCCTATTATTTATTTCTATGTTCTAAATATAAATGATTAAAAAAAAATAACAATTGAAAATAAATACTGATTCGAACCACCCCCCCCCCCCCCCCCCCCCAGTATTTCCAACAATCGTATCAGAGCTAGGCTTCTTCATATCATCCTAACAACTTGAAGAAGGATTCTTAGTTATGATGAGAAATCAAGAAGTGTCATGAAGACCTCCTCTATTCGATGGCACAAATTTTGGTTTTTAGAAAAGGAGAATGTCCTACTACTTAATGTCCACTGGAGCTGAAGTTTGGCATTCAGTTTTAAATGAATACACATCGCCTTCCACTCTTCCAACAGATCAAGACGAAAGGAAATCCTACGTTGCAAATGAAAAAGCCTTAAACTCCATCACTAGTAGAATCACCGATTCTGAATTTATAAAAGTCATGAATTGTAACTCGGCCAAAGAAGTATGGGATAAGCTAATTAGCTTATACGATGGGGACTCCAAAGTTAAGAAGCATAAGCTTCAAACTCATAGAAGTCCTTTTGAAAGTCTGAAAATGGATGATGAAGAAGATATTGCAACACACTTTCTCCGAGTAGCTGAAGTAGTCAACTCTCTTGAAGGATTGGAAGAAAACATTGAAGAAAGCACTATTGTTCAAAAGGTCTTAAGATCTCTCCCAGACATATTTGACTCCAAAGTAAGTGCTATAGAAGAAATGAAGGATCTAGATACTCTCAAGATGGATGAACTTTATGGAATCCTATAAGATGAGAAAAGGATGCCCAAGTTCCAAAGATAAAACATTCAAGGCCTCAAAATAAAAAAAATGGGAAAGAATGGAATGCTAGTAGTGATGACTCCGACGTTGAATCCGAATTGGTGCAATTTGTATGAAGACTAAAGAATGGATCTAAGCTAAAAGGTAAGTACCCTCTTATTTGCTTCAAATGTGGAAAAATAGGTCATTATGTTACAAAAATGTCCCCATAAGCATGATAGTGATGTTGAGGAAAATTCTAAAAGTATGGTATACAAAAAGAAAGGGTTCAATAAGAAGAATTTCTTCTCTAAGCAAGACAAGTCTGATGAAGATGAATTTGTAGTCATCAAAAAGAAATCAACTAATCAGGTCCATCACCACAAAGAAGGTAATGAAGAATTAGATGAAGAAAATGACCATTCTGGAAGCCAAGATGTATTATTCATGGCATTCACAAATGATGATGATTCAGGGCTAGAAGGAGATGTAGATGAATTGTTAATAAGTGCCATTGAAGAAAATGAGAAATTACGAAATAAAATCATCTCACTCAAGGTAGAAAACGAGGAAAAAAAAGAAGGGAAGACCTCTTGAAAAATAAGCTAAAAGAAAAAGAAGAAGTTTGTGAAGAACGTGAAGCCAAAATAGTATCTCAGAGGAAGGAACTAGAGCAAGTCAAAAAGAGTTGGGAAAGCTCTCAAATTCTTGACACTATCCTAAATAATAAAAAACCTCAACATGAAAAATCTGGGATAGGTTTTAAAGGAGAATCATCAAGTACTAAGAATAATGCAAAAAGCTATGCCGATGTACTTTCCAACAACACAAAAGAAGAAAGATTATTTCATCAAAGGCCCATCTCAAATCCAAAGAATGAAGAGAGAGTAACTCCAAGGAAGAATGCTGATTCAAATCATGGCTATTACAACATGTACAAAACATTATTTCATCAAAGGCCCATCTCAAATCCAAAGAATGAAGAGAGAGTAACTCCAAGGAAGAATGTTTCAAATCATGGCTATTACAATAGGGTCCATAAGAATGAAACACCAAAATTGAAGGATCAAACAAACAAACCATATGGTCCCAAAGGGCAAGAACAAATAAAGACCTACAAATCTTTTGATGTATTATACCTGGGGGGATAATATGGGGTACAAAGGGAGGTACCCAAGGGAATAATGTAATAATGGGATGGGCCATAGTAATAAATTAGGTGGTTAATCCGTATCATGTAAAGGACCACAAGTAGTTAGCAATAATGTAATAAGCCCATGGTATTATATAGATGGTATTGAGGGAACGATGGTAATGACCCATGGTATTATATGTATGAGGCCTATATAGAGGCTAGAGACTCCTCATTGAAAGATATCAAGGAATATTGTATGAACAAGCATATGGCTTGTGGAGTGTTCTCCTTCTTTAAGGAGTGAATGTATGGTGTTGCCCTACCTTAAGGGTTTGATCAATAAAGAAGCATTTCTATCTATTTCTATCTTATTATATATGGGTATATTTGTATTCTCATATATTTTCAGATCAGATATATAACAAGTGGTATTGGAGCACTTTCTTGGGCAAAGTGGAGATTTTTTTTTTATTTTTTATTTTTTTTTATTTTTTATTTTTATTTATTTTTTTTTTTTTGAGGAGCCTTTGGGCGGTGAGTTTGCAGATCATCTATAAGTTTGGTGCAAAATCTAATTGAGATCTGGATTTTTTTGTGAAAAAAAACCCAATTAAAAAAAAAAAACAGAGTCCGGATGAGGGATATATTGCTGATTTAAAAATCAGTTGGGTTGTAGACATTTTTTCGGGGCAGCGAGTTTGTGGAGCAGATCTATACAACTGGGGAAAAATATGTAGAATCTAATTGTAGATCTGGATTTTTTTTGTGAAAAATACCCAATTTCAAAAAAAAATCGGTCGAATCGGAGTCTGGATGAGGGAGCTATCGCTAATTTAAAATCAACACTTTTTTTTCAGAAGTTTTTGTGACAGCGGAACAATTGTAGCACGAATATGAAATTCTAGTGCCTAGATCGGGATTTCTATCACATGGGAAGATGCATAATGATCGTTTTATTTTCGAAAACAAGCCATAATAAAGATTCTGAGCAATATTGACTAAACTGCAACCACTTTAAATTTTCGCCAAGTAAGTGATTTTATTTTTTGTGCCGTCTAGCAAGATGTTTTTTACAGGAAAAGATGATAACCCTACTATTGAAGAATTCATACAGAGACAAAAGTTCACATATGGGAAACCTTGGATGGTTTTATTATTGCTTGGTTTCCAAGATGAGGTTGCCAGATTGTGGTACTCACGTGACAACAAGCAGTTGACCAAACTTTCAAATGAAGAATTTTAAAAACTCATTTTGGACAAATGGTCTCATGCTAGAAAACATGATAATGAGAAACATGTGGGGTTATTTCCTACTGGTATCTCCTTATTGAAGGTTCATCGATTGATTCAGAAGGAGAAGATGATTGTGTCTATAAATCCTAGCTACAAGCATAATTTTATCAATGTTAATTTGGCAAAAAAATTGCAAGTTCCAACAAAACACATTGAAAACACACAGGCTGATGATGACGATGTTCAAGTTTATAAGGATTTGAAGCTTTCTATGGATAAGTATGTGTTGCATGGTGATTTTTATACTTCAGATATGGATAACATGGATGTTGTTTTGGGATATACTTGGATGGAATCTGTGGGTACTATCAATATTAATGTGTAGAAGAAATTCCTGAAGCTCTGGTATAAAAAGAAGAAAATTACATTACAAGATATTTCCATTAATAAAAAGGTAGAGTCCACGGAGGTTGAAGCAGAAGATGTTCCAGGGACTGACATATCAGATGATGAGCCATTGATGGTCGACAACCAAACACAAACATTAAACCAGGTACTAGAAAAACAGGTAGAGGCTAAAGCAGAAAATGTGACATCAGATGAGGACTCAGTGGTTGAAGTAATATTGGAAGATAAGAAACAATAGCAGGCACTACAACATGTACTAGCTACTACTCAGGCTCCATTAGGTGGTGAATTAAAGGAAGATACATTGTTGGTTAAAACATTAGCATATGACCACCCACATCAGCCCAAAAGAAAAAAACCAACAAGATGGCAACGAATCAACAACAAAGATGGGCGATGATCCAACTACTACACATCAAAATAGAAGAGCCGTCAGGGGAAACTTCCATCTCAAGCGAGCGAGGCACCAACGAGATCGAGGGTTCACCTTTCTCTTGGATGGCTAGATGCACGTGCATGGTACCAATGGACTACTCTTTTGAGTAGATATTATTATTTGTGTTCTTCCCATGTTTCGGGGACGAAACATGTTAAGGGGGGTGGAATGTAGTATACCTAGGGGGGATAATATGGGGTACAAAGGGAGGTACCCAAGGGAATAATGTAATAATGGGATTGGCCATAGTAATAAATAAGGTGGTTAACCTGTATCATGTAAGTGACCAAAAGTAGTTAGCAATAGTGTAATAAGCCAATGGTATTAGATAGATGGTATTGAGGGAACCATGGTAGTGACTCATGGTATTGTATGTATGAGACCTATATAGAGGCTAGAGACTCCCCATTGAGACATGTCGAGGAATATTATATGAACAGGCATATGGTTTGTGGAGTGCTCTCCTTTCTTAAGGAGTGAATGTATGGTGTTGCCTTACCTTAAGGGTTTGATTAATAAATTAGCATTTCTATCTTATTTCTGGGTATATTTGTATTCTCATATATTTTTGGGTCAAATCTATAACATTTGATTCCTTGGCCAAATTTGATCCAATGTGCTCATTATATAATTATAATGGACATAGTGAAAAAAATTCCTCCTAAAAGAAGAAACGCAAAAAATGAGAATCCCAACACAGATAAATGTGGCCTAGCTCTATGTGCTCACAGTGATGAAAATCATTGGTTTGTGGATAGTGGGTGCTCTAGACACATGACAGGGGACAAAATGAAGTTTGTCTCATTGAACAAAAAGGAAGGAAATGTATCCTTTGGAAGTGGATCTGCCAAAATTGTTGGAAAAGGAACTATTACCCTTCTTAATGGAAAAGGAAATGCTCAAAATGCTTTGCTAGTAAACGGTCTCAAACACAATCTCTTGAGAGTTAGCCAAATTTGTGATGAAGGACATAATGTTGTCTTTAGCACTAAAGATTGTGAAATAAGGAACTCTTCTTGAGGGGAAATTGTGGCGAAAGGGATTAGAACACCATACAACATCTACATTCTGAACAAAATTCAAGAAGATAAATGTTACTTAAGTCAAACAGATGAAAGTTGGCCATGGCACAAGCGACTTGGACATACAAGCTTCGAAAACTTGATCAATTTCAGCAAGATTAATGTAGTACGAGACATCCCAAAGTTATTCAAGCCAAATCAAGGAGTATGTGGTCCATGTCAACATGGAAAGAAAACTAGAACCAGCCACAAGACCAAGGAGGTTTCTACATCAAAACCTTTGGAGATCATCCATGCTGACTTATGTGGACCAACTACAACTCCAACACTCCAAGGAGAAAGGTACTTTCCTTTATTTTTTTTATGATTATACTAGCATGATGTGGGTATATTTAATAAAATATAAATCCGAAGCATTTGAGTGTTTTAATAATCTTAAAGCTCTTGTAGAAAATGAAAAGGACTCTAAGATTAAATGTCTCAGAACAGATATAGGGGGAGAATTCACATCAAAATAATTTGATGAATTTTGTAAAGTACATGGAATCGAAAGAGAACTCTCTATTGCCAGAACACCCAAGCAAAATGGGGTAGTTGAAAGAAGAAATCGAACAATTCAAGAAATGTCAAGAACAATGTTAATAGCAGCTGACTTGCAGCGAAAATTCTGGAGAGAAGTAGTCAAAACAACTATGTATACCTTGAATCAAACTCAACTAAGGCCAAATAATGAGAAGACTCCTTATGAATTATGGAAAGGAAGACCTACTTCGGTAAAATACTTCAAGATTTTTGGAACAAAGTGCTTCATAAAAATCAATGATGGCTCACCAGGAAAATTTGATTCTCAGGTTGATGAAGGGATATTCCTTGGATATTCTATGAGGAGCAAAGCCTACAAGTGCTACAATAATTGACTATGGAAAATAGTGGAAAGCATTGATGTGAAGATTGATGAAGACCTTTCAGAAAAATAAATTGAAGAACATGAAGTTGATCCTCTCATTGAAGAAGAACCTGAAAAAGAAGAAAAATATCAAGAAAAACACAAGGAAAAAGAACCATCTCAAACCCATTCAAAGATGAAGTTTCTCCAAAAACATAATCCAGAAGAGCAGATTATTGGCGATATAGATGAAGGGATACAAACCCAAAGAAGGATGACAAGTACACCAAAGAAAAATGATGTTGCTCTTCTATCCATGATAGAACCAGAAACATTTACTCAAGCAAGTGAGGATCCTCATTGGGTAAAAGCCATGGAAGAAGAAATGTCTCAAATTGAGAAGAATGAGACATGGGAGCTGGTACCTCCTCCAAAGGATAAAAATATAATTGGAACCAAGTCAGTGTTTAAAAAGAGAATGAATGAAGATGGACTATCATCAGAAATAAGGCAAGACTTGTTTGTAAAGGCTATTCACGAATTGAAGGAATTGACTTTGAAGAAACCTTTGCACCAGTAGCTCGTGTAGAAGCTATTAGGATGTTCTTGGCATTTTCGTGCTCAAAAGGATTTAAAATCTATCAAATGGACATAAAATCAACATTTCTGAATGGGGAACTCAAAGAAGAAGTCTATATGGAGAAACCAGAAGGGTTTAATCTAGCAGAAGGAAAAGACTATTTGTAAGTTGAAAAAGGCATTATATGGGTTGAAACAAGCTCCTAGAGCTTGGTATGTAAGATTGGATCAATATCTACAACAACAAGGCTTCAAGAAGGGGGTGAACAACAAGGCTTCAAGAAGGGGGTGGCAGGAAGTAATCTCTACATAAATACAAATGAGGATAAGTTACAAGTCACACTTGTCTATGTTGATGTTCTTATTTTTGCTAGTAATAATGATGAGATGAGCCATGAATTTGCCTAAAATATGTTAAAAGAGTTTGAGATGTCGATGATAGGAGAGTTATCTTATTTCCTTGGACTACAAGTGTCTCAAACCATGACAAGCATGTTCATATCTCAAGCCAAATATCTTAAAGACATGCTTAAAAGATATAGAATAGAATGTTGTGCACCCATGAGCATGCCTATAACCACAAATTGCAAATTAAGCAAAGATGATGACTCCCCTCCAGTAGATTCAACTCATTACAAGTTAACAATTGGAGCCCTTCTATACTTAACTGCTACAAGACTCGACATTATGCAAGCAGTAGGAATGGTGGGAAGATTTCAATCAGCTCCTAAAAAATCCCATTTATTGGCTGTAAAAAGAATTCTCAGATACTTGAAAGGAACTCTTGATTTCGGTTTTTGGTACCCCAAGAGCTCAACTCTTATTGTGAATGCATACACCGATGCTGATTGGGCCGGAAGTGTCGATGATCGGAAAAATACTAGTGGAAATGCATTCTTCTTGGGAGATTGTCTAGTATCTTGGCTCAACAAAAAAAAACATCCATATCACTATCTACAACTGAAGCTGAGTATATTGCTGCCATAGATTGTTTACTCAAATATTATGGATGAAGGAAGCTCTGAAAGATGTCAACGTAGGTACAAATCAACCAATCACCATCTATTGTGATAACACAAGTGCTATCAACCTCAACAAAAATCCAATGATGCACTCAAAAACCAAACACATACCAATCAAGTATCATTTCCTTCGTGAACAAGTAGTTGAACAAAACATCATCTTGGAATATTTCAATACTAAGCAGCAGATAGCTTATATCTTCACAAAACCTCTTCCTCGAGAAGCATTTGAACATATTCGTCAAAATATGGGGGTTATTTCTTTAGCATCACATTAGGTTGATTCATAAAGATTTTACATGACAGGGGGACAGTTCGACAGGGGGAGTCCTTATGCACTCCTTTGCCACTGATGTCAAAGGGGGAGAGAAGAAGAAGAATATTGCCATCAATGACAAAGGAGGAGATTGTTGATCTAGATTGTCATTAATGTCAATATGGAAATATTATAGGATACTAAATGATGATCGAAAGTCATAAGAGCTATCAGAGAAGAGAAGAGCTATCAGAGCAGTATCGAAAGTTATAGGGGGTAGGAGTGAAGAGAAGCCAAAGGAGCGACAAGCCAAGACAAAGCAGATCTATCGCATGTGCCAAGAGTAAGAACCATATTAGAGATATCACATGAAATATCAGAAGGAGCAAAGAGGAACATGCAGCGAGGAAAGAGCCAAAATGAGGAACAAATCATCGAAGGAAGAGTGAAGAGTGTACGTAGTCATTAGAGCAAGTAAAGAAGAAAACAAAGAGCACAACTATCGAAAGAGCGGGGGTAGGAATGTACGTGGCTAAAGGCCTACACTAAATCCTGCAGTTGATGTCATTTTCAACGCTTACATCACAGTCAACAACGGGAATTAAGGTTGGTGCCTTGACAAGATAGGGTTGGTGCTCTAGAGGTTGGAGCCTCACAAAAGGTCCAAGTTGGTGCTTGGAAACTGGTTGAAGCTATATATATACATTGTACTTTATTTATTGCAAAGATTATATTAATAAAAACATTCATTCTTGTTATTTATTTTTGTGTTCTAAATATAAATTATTTAACAAAAAAAATAATAATTGAAAAGAAATACTGATTCATCCCCCCTCTCAGTATTTCCAACAGTTTGTTCCTAGCCGAGTTGGGACTGATCCCTTTCAACTTGGAACTCAGCTTCACCTTTTCCCCCTCATAGTGAGAGAACCATTGACACAAGTACACTTACACTCACCAGGCACGCAAACCTCACTTCTCGAAGACAAAGCGAACCACTCTCCCGTGCTGACAAACAAGAGTTGAGGCAAATCCTTAAGACAATCACAACTGGGCCATCATACCCGATGGGACTCCCACACCAAACGGTGTGAGGTCTAGTTGGGACTTCATACTGGGGTGATCCCCTGAATGTTGGCGGGTCCAACACCGTCAACAGGGGGCGAAACAAATATTGGAGCTTGTGCACAGTGATGTGTTTGGACCTGTGTTGGTTCCATCACTGTGCAAGTCTATGTACCGTGTATCATTTATAGATGAATTCTCAAGGAATACTTGGATATTTTTCCTGAGGAAGAAACCTAAAGTCTTTGATAGGTTTAAAGAATTTAAGGCTCTGGCGGAAAACCATACAGAGAAGAAGATAAAGGTGCTGAGGACAGATAATGGAGGAGAATTCTGCAAGAAGGAATTTGAAGAGTTTTGTAAGAAGTGTGGTATAGCACGCCAAAAGATTACTCCCTCAAAAAAATGGAGTTGCAGAAAGGATAAACAAGACATTGATGGAAAATGCAAGAAGCATGCTCAATGGTTTCAGGTTATGACAATAATTCTAGGCAGAGGCGGTGGAGACTTCATTTTACCTGGTTAATAGTTCACCTTCATCAATGTTGGAGGATATGTCACCACAAGAGGTATGTAATGGTAAGAAAACATCTCTTTCACATCTGAGGGTATTTGGCTGTGATGCATGTGTACATGTTCCAAAGGAGAAAAGAACTACGTTGGATAGTAAATCTGAAAGGTGCATCTTTATTAGGTATAAGGATGGTTTAAAAGGCTATAAGCTTTGGAACCCATAAACAAGGAAGGCTGTGTACAACTGAGATGTGGTGTTTAGAGAGGTGAAAGATGTTATTAAACATAAATTCCTACCCAAGGAACTTGAGAAGATAGAGTTTGAGCTAAAGGAGGAAGAATCAAAATCTACAACAAAAGATGAATCAGAAGATGAAGAGCACAAAATCTAGTTGTGAGAAAATCAATTCGAGAAGGAAGACAACTAGAAAGGTATAGTCCATATGATTGTGCTCAAAATTTTCTTTATCTATTAGTGATGATGATCCCATAACTGTTAGGGAAGCAGTGGATTCATAGGATGGAAAACTATGGAAAGAGGCCATGGTTGATGAAATGACATATTTGCGCAAAAATGAGGCTTGGGATCTGGTGGAGTTGTCGACTGGAAAGAAACCCATTGGTAATAAATGGGTGTTTAAGAAGAAGATGAATACAAAAGGCAAGGTGGTGAAATACAAAGCTCATTTGGTAGAAAAAGGTTACTCCTAGGTGTTGGGAATCGATTTCGGTGATATTTTTTTCTCCTATTGGCAAGGTAGATTTTATTAGATTACTTTTATCTGTTGTTGCTGCTTTTGATTTTGAGGTAGAACAGATGGATTTGAAGACAAAATTTCTTCATGGGGATATGGAAGAAGATATCTACATGAAGCAACTTGAAGGCTTTGCAGTGAAGGGTAAGTTAGAACTAGTATGTAGGTTAAAAATGTCTCTGTATGGGTTAAAAAAATTGCCAAGGATGTGGCATTGGAAATTTGATACATTTATATGGGGACTTGGTTTCCCCAGAAGCAAAGAAGATCACTGTGTGTATTTTAAATTAATTTGTGACCATGCTATTTCCCCGAGAATCGATATTAGATGCTAGTTTTGACCTCAGGCCCTCTTGCTTCAGGCAACCCCCCTGTTTCTTCCTTATCCTTTCTTTAGGTCGATCTGGCACCATCAATCATAGTTGCCCTTCATCGAAGCCCCAGAACGGAGGAATTCGTTTACTCGGATTCATTCTTTCATTTTGGGCCGATCGAATATCCAATTATGAGAAATAGAGAAATGGTTCCATTATAGTTATATTTCGTCTTGTATGTGGATGATATATTGTTGATTGGAAATAACAAAGAAATCATCCAGGATTTGAAGACCCAGTTGTCCTCCAAATTTGACATGAAAGATCTTGGTGCTGCAAACTATATTTTGGGCATGGAAATTAAATGAGATTGGGAAAAGAGGAAGGTATGGTTAAACCAAAGGAATTATGCCAAGAAAATACTATTGAGGTTTAATATGTAGGATAGTAAACCGGTGAAGGTTCCTATTCCTGTAGGTGTAAAGTTATCTGTTGAACAGTGTCCCAAGACACAAGAAGAGGAAGAGGACATGTCACATGTTCCATACGCAAGTGCAGTCGATATCCTAATGTATGAAATGGTTTATACTAGACGAGAAATTGCACATGTAGTGGGAGTATTGAGAAGGTTTATGTCAAAACCAGGGAAGGAGCATTGGAAAACAATGAAGCAGGTTTTTAGGTATTTGTGTGGTACTAGTGATTATGGTTTGTGCTACCAAGGAAGACCATAATTGTACAAAGTTTTGGAAATCTGTGGCTTTGTTAATGCAGACTGGGCTAGAGATTTGGATCAGAGAAGATCTACGAGTGGGTATGTGTTTAACCTATTTGGAGGTGCAGTTAGTTGGATGAGTAGGAGATAGTTTGTAGTGGAACTTTCAACTACAGAGGCAGAATACATGGCAACCACTCATGCAAGCAAGGAAGCAGTTTGGTTGTAGAGATTGTGTTCAAGTATGGGGTTAGTACAATGAGCTATAAAGATAGACTGTGACAACCAAAGTGCAATTTTCTTGGCAAAGAACCATGCTTATCATTCAAAGATAAAACACATTGATTTTCAGTATCACTTTGTAAGGGATATGGTTGAGGACAAAAATGTGTTGTTGGTAAAGGTGGATACTTTGAAGAATACTACAAATGCATTGATAAAGTCAGTGAGCACTGAGAATTTCTCTTGGTGTAGAGAAGCAATGGGCGTTGCAGGGATGGACCAATGACTAAGCTCTCCTGTGACCTCCTGTGTGGAAAAGAAAACAACAAGTGGATGAATGTTGGGTGCGTGTTATATTATTTCCACAAATAGCTCCAGGCATGAAGTCGAGGGGTTAGAGCTGTCAACCCCCTCTTCATTGCGCCAAGAGAAACGGGGGGGGGGCGACAACCCCCACGTGAGGGGGTTTGCAGGGGGGCAGTAGCTCCCCTGCACGGGGTTCGGGACAATTCCCCAATTTTTTTTTTCGACCCTATATTAGGTGGGCAGACCTACCTATGGTTTTGTGCATGGATTTCGCACATGGTTTTGGCATGATGGTTTTCTACCCATGGTATCTTGTAGATCTAGTCAAGGGAACTACATTTATGATCTAATCCAGGGTTAATGGATTGAGGTTTATGGATGCTTCAACATGTATATATATGTATTGTAACATTGAAAGGAATAGAATGAAAAATCAATCTTGTAGTCCCGATTTTGGGATCCAGGGGAAATATCTGTGTATTTGTTTTGTGTTTCTCCCCATTATATATTTTCTATTTGTTAATAATTTGTTTGCAGGTAATTTATTTATAGGGTTCAAACCTACAATATAATTCTCAAAAAGAGAAGAAGGACATGACTAAGATTCAATGATATGGGTGTCAAGAATATGGGAACTACAAAAGATATTGTCCTAAGACCAAGAAGGACAATAACACAAGAGGAAGATAAGAAGCCCATATCACCAAAGAAGTAGAGGAAGATGAAAATAAGAAGTCCAAGAAAGAGGAAGTAATAGATCTCTATTACTGAGATAGTCTTCCTCACATAAGTTCTTTTCAAGTTCCTAAGTCTTCTCTTGAAAGATATGACTATTACGATTTGGTAAGAAAATGTTGATGCATCATGGCATCATAAAAGCGTTAAAAGCAAGAGCTCGAGACATCATCATAGAGAAGCATGAAAAATGGTTGGAATCTGTGGCAGTCAATAATGAAGGATATAGCTCTTGGAAACCTCATTGGAAACATAAGTGGCACTTATAGAAAATAAAAAGGTCATCCAGGTAGCGCTCTCGAAGCTAAAAATATATGAAAAAAATCCAGTTGTAAAATATTGTAATTTTGTTGTCAATCAAGGCCATTCATTAGGCGGATGATCTGACGGTAGCATTTATGTTAATTTGGGCTTATTTTTCCCTAGAAGGTATCCCTTGGTTTATATGAGGGAATTGTATTGTTTGTATATTATTATTCTGAGCAAGTGACAGAGAGGAGGTTGTGTGAGAGCGAAGAGGAAATTACAACGAATTTGTTGTAGGTAGTATCTCTTCATTTTGTTGGATAATATAAAATGAAGGAATGGATGTTTCTTCACAGATGTATCCCAAATTGGGTGATTCAACCATGTATATCTATGTATCTCTTGTTTTATGCATTTTGTATTTGTGCTTATGCAATATTTGATGTATTTCATTAACCTTTTAATTAATTTCTAATAGTTAGACGCCGATGGGTTATTGTGGTGCACATAAATGAATGCGCTAGGAGGAAAGGAGCTACAGGATAAGTACCCTTATAGGGTTTTGTGAAACCATTGGATACCAAGGGCTCAATGGATAATAAAGGGATACGAGCTTGGGAGATCCAAGCTTAGCATCTGAACTCAACCCTTAGGACATTTCACGTAGAAATGAACCTAGGGCATAGAGAATAGAGTCACATAGACTCTTGGGAGGTGTTGGGCTAATTTCCTAGATCTGTCCCTTGGTTGTTTTGTTGAGATTGCAACAAGATGATGGAGCTTAGTGAAAAGAGTCGCCTTCACTAAGTGGGCCCGCAGGCTATTTTTGGCGAAAGTCTATTTTTAGACTATGTCTATTTTTAGACATATGGATCATGTCTATGGATTGCAGGTTGTTGTTTATGGATGATTGATCAAGTTGGAAAAATAGATGGACTTCTATTTTAGATCACAGCGGAGTGACTGCTCAGTCTAAATATAGAACAGTCAAATATTATTAGCTCATAATAATATTTAGACTATAAACTTTGTCTTATTCTCTTGGAGCACTTCAGGATGAGCTACGGATGTGGTACATGCAGATCCCAGAAGGAAATACGTGGTTACCTATAGGATGACTAATATTTGCATGCAGGACTTCAGTTAGAACTCAAGTGAGTTGAGTTTAGTGGACTGGAGGTGCAGTTGATGGAGTTGTGTTCAGTTTAGCTTTGTTAAACTGGTTGTATTTAGTCAAACTGGCAAATAGACTAGAGATGAGTTGGGTGAATTAGTTATTAATTAATTCACAAGTTATTAACTCATAATGCAACTATAGAATACATCGGTTAACTCAGTTGCATGTCAGTGCATGTTCAGTTCAACAGGGATAGGTGTTAGAGGATCATATTGCTATCAGTTGTGACTATAGCTGTGCATGATGATTTGCACAATCAATGGGATTGAGTAATGCCAATGAGGATTGCGTGGTTCAGCCAAGGAAATACGAGTTTGCTTCATTCATTCATCAGTATTCTCTTGCAGGATTGCGCAGTGGAGGCAGGCAAGCAGTGGAAGAGATTTGGAGATCAGATCTGAGCTATATTGTGTGTAACAG
>APFE030711957.1:0-28531 GCA_000404065.3 Pinus taeda
ATCAAGGTGACGATATTTTTGTGTAACAGATTGCCCCCTAAAGTGCGAAGTCTATAGTATATGAGGATTTTTTCATTTATCATATAGGAAAAGTGAAGTGCTTTATCATTTCGAGGATCATCTTGCGGAGAGCCCGGTTGGAACCTGTAAAAACATTCAATGCAAAATATATATATGAGATCATATCATCGCTGAGGTAGGAATTCCCATACTCAGATAACAACTGACTAAGGGACTGAAAACTGACTAGAAGACTAACTGACTAGGAGACTAACTACTGCTCTGATATAGGAATGATCTCGTAACACATCATAAGTACAGACACATGTGGACACAGTATGGACGCAGCCATCTGTTTATGAATAGTCCATAGTATAATGAATACAAAATTCCTCGCAGCTTGGATGGTGGAAACTAGATCCAGGGTCTTCATTTCTACGTCCCAAAACAGTACGATTCTATCCATGTGAATCAATGTGTCGAAGTCGAACATGGTAGAAACCGATTGATTACCAGTCAATGATGTAAACTGTTAACAAGCGTGAGAGAAACCACAAATAATGACAATGGCTCTCAAAGTACTCAGTACAATCCATGAGATGGGATAAGATGTGTTGATGTCGAACATGTCATGGGATCCTTTGATCGAAAGTCAATGATGTAAACTGTCGTCAAAGGCGAGAAACCTGCCATTGAGGCATGCAGATCTCAAGGTACTGACGATTCCTAGATCATCTTTCTAGATAATAAGTTGAAGTCGATAGAAAGCGATCTGTCGTAGGCAAGCCCACAACACGAAATCATAGATCAAGTTGAAGAAATTTAGTTGCAAGGACTGACTCAGGGATGGTCAAGATGGATGACAGACATTTTGCAGATGAATGGATTATTTGCACTGATCTCTTGAACACATAACGACACGACATATGGTTTGGTGACAATTGAACCAAAGTTAATACGCAGAAACCCGCTGAAGACTTTCAATGTGGTTTGGTCAATTGTTAGGCAAAGGATTTCCCAACCCAGGTAAATGAAAGTGTCGTATTCAAGAGTGGTTACAAAGTATGACAAACAGATTCATTTTTCTCTCTTTTTCCCCCACCATTTCTGGCAAGTACCTCTTTATTTTTTACAAGCTTGAGGAGGATAATATATGCTTGATTATAAGCTCACCCTTCGGGTGAGTCCAACTTAGTTTAAATTCGAACCCTAAGAAGGAGTGGTTCGTTCCTATTTGTAATTGAACAGGTCCTTTACTGTCGAAATTTTAACGAGTCCAGTATAGGAGAAACTCAACATTTTTCATTTTTAGAGAGCCTCAAAAAACATAAGAAGACTCCAGGGTTGACTTTTTCGTAAATTTGTGTCTCCCAAGCCCGAAAAAGTATAAAATAATACTTGAGAGAACCGCTTGATCTTTTACGACCAAGGAGTACTTTTCGTCATTAGTGTCTTTGACCCGAAAAAGTAAAAAAGCGATCAAGGACACGTCGTTTTATAACCAATATCGAATTTGAAACGGCAAAAATCCGGCAATCTTTTTATGTTTTTACGCTCAGAAAAGAGCTGTAAATGGACCGTCTTTTAATTCCGTTTTAACGAGCTTAAAAGAAAAACTCGGCAATCTTTCAATGTTTTAGGAGTTAGAAAAGAGCTTAAAGGTGACTTTAGCGTTTTTTTCGCCGAAAATGACAGATTTCTTCTGAATAATCCGTTATCTTGCACAAAAACACAAACATTACTCATACCTGTTTGAAATGGATAAAAATGTCGCAAGAATACCTTTTCAAAGTGAAACATAAACAAATTTGAAATTTATTTACTCAAAAAACTTATAAAAAGGGCCTTTTACCATTCATTTTTACCGTTTGTGATTTGGGTGAGAAAATATTGCTTTTGCTCAGAAAACTTCTCGTGAAGATTGCGGAAAATCCAACCGTCGGAATTGAACGTTGTCTTCTCCAGGTAATCCACATCATCCTACTCTTCATTTTTAACCATTTCAATTTTCATTTTAGTCTTTCATTTCATTCTTTGGGAGGGTTTTTAGGCATAAAACCCGCACTCGAGGTCCGCAGGTTTACCACTGCGGACCTGCGGACCCTAACTTTTTCTCCATTGGGAAAAAGCTCAGGGTCCGCACCTTACGTGTAGACAAAGTGCGGTCCCACACACTGTGTCTAACACTTAGGGTGTGGTCCCCGCCGCGAGGGTTTTTAACCCAAAATTTCTCAAAAACAGAGCAATGAAAACATTTTCTAGAATTCTAATTCATCTTTATGCTTGATGCATGTAGTACATCATGCTAGATTGGCGCGAACGAGAGCACGAGGACGTGGATGCTGCCACATGGAATCATCAGCATTCACTTGATGCTTTGAGGGCGTGCGGCTTGTACAAATACTGGGAAATTCCTGGCATGAGGGCTCAGGTGGATTTCTTACAGTGAATGGTTGACAGATGGAGCGTTCAGGACCAGTGCTTCTTTATTGGCGGCCACCAGCTCGAAATCGAGTCGGCAGATATATATTTCTTGACTGGTTTGCCTAAGAGAGGCGCCGACTTGACTCTGTTTGGGACTAGGGCAGGTGGCCAGTCTATCGATAGCCTCCGGCTAGAGTATTGCAACAGCCAGGCTAGAGACAAAGGGATAGATATAAAGACCATATCCCGTCCTGAGCTCATGGTGATTGCGTTCACTGTTACTAGACTTTGCGAAGCTGCCACATTACATATTGCCACCGGATCCCAGATGCATATGGCAGTTGATTGCTTTCGAGGCACCATCTTCAACTGGTGCGATGCTGTATTGGCTAATGTGAAGGGCCAACTGACTAGGGAAAAGAACGGACGACTTAAGACTTTTGGTTATGGGGCTTTAGTCGTGAGTTTTGGCCTGGAAAGGGTTCCTATGCTGATCCTGCAACACCTTACTGTTGGTGCTGGGCTTCCTCGAGAGCCCAAACTGATGCGATGGGTCACAATTATGGCCCATCATCCTGATGAGGGGACCGAGGTCGTTTGGTTCAAACCCGAGTATTTCCAATGGTTGGAAAATCAGGTTTTTTCCATTCAGGACTTTCCTTATGCTGGGGTTTATTTTCATGGAGACCCAGACATGGCTCTTCCTCCAGGAGAGCAATGGGACGACTCACGTAAAATCATTTTTTAACATTTTCCTAATTTTAATTTATTTTTATTTTTATATCGTCCCAAAACTGATAGTAAAAATTTCAAAATGCAGATGTGGGCCCACAGCGACCAGCTTCTCTCCGGCCTTACGAGAGAAAACAACCAGTTGCACTGGCTCCAGCCCCACAGGACGAATCACCAGACTTTGGCCGAGTTGGAGAGCCATCTAGAGCACCTGACAGGGGACATTCCTGAGACCAGCATAGACGACATCCCTCGTCGACTTCAGCACTATGTGATTGGAGTCCCCGGACCTTTTAGGAGGTTCCTTTGTAAGGTGGCCCGTGCAGTGGTTTCATATCCAGATCATCACTAGTGATGGGATGATCGCCTATTGTAGTCACACATGACATTTTGCTTTTTGTACCTATCATTTTTGCCGATCATAAGGTGTTTTTCAACCTATGATCGAGGACGTTGTATATTTGAACACACTCTTATATTATATGATATCGTTATTATCAGCTTATCTTGTTAAACATGTTATGGAATGTTTTTAAATTTACTTGTATGATTATTGCACATGTCTACTTAACATTTGAGAAGCAATTGCATCTGCTAATGTATTTAAGGATCTTGGAATATGTTGATATTAAATATAGTCAAATTCACGTTCCAAGAGACGCACTCTCAAAAATAATCTTAATAAAACTGGATTTCTAATGGCGTATACTCTATTAAGCTGTAATACAACGAGTTCAGAATCTAACCTCACTATCAAAGTCCGAATCCCAAATAAATAGATTCAGATAATAACTCAATCACTGCACTATACTCTGCAATGTTGTTTGTTGTTTGACCGAGGCTTACCCCATGCATAGATACCAACTCGTCAGAGGGCGAATAGATAACCCAAGCTGCGGAAGAAATATTCCGTGTACTACGACAAGCTCCATCAGTAAAACCAATATATGTTTGGAGAGGCATCGACATCTGCGACATCAAACGTAAAACCAAGATAAGCAGGAATAACGATGGAAAACTCATTCTCTAAGCTAAGCACACTTTAATCTAAAACACACCAGCTAGAAGAAAAGCTAACCTAACTAAAAACTCTCCACACTCGTTTTAAGCATAATACCTCTTCAGGTAAAGACCATTTCTAGGTTTACCTAAAGAGACCCCGTCAAAGTCTACCAATTCATAGGCCCCTTTCGCTAGCTTTCGCTTGACAACAAAGGGACCATACCACATAGGCACGAATTTTCCAGTGCCTAATTTATCATTTGCTTGATCGTACAAAAGGACTAGCTCTCCTTCTGAAAAATTCCGAGGGGTCACATTTTGATCATACTGAGCTTTAATACGCTTGGCATGAGATTCAGTGGACAACAATTTTTCTAATGATTACTAGTTCCATCTTGGCCTCGAGATCTCAGCAATATATGGAGCTTCTTAGATTGTATAAGATAACACACCAATATGAGAAGAGCATTTTTCTTGTTGACATTAGGCCTTGGATAGAGTGCAGGGTCCAACGGTTATTCTACCTATAGTCACAATGAGGAAATTTGGGATTTACAATGAGACATTTGGGTAAGAAAGAGAGCAGATTTCATGTAATATTGTTTAAAAGGAAATATTAACATATTTCATGGGCTCAGAATTGCAAGGATCTAATCAACAAAAAACTCAATTCTAAGGAACCCCTGAACATGTTTTCATGAAGTTGTATTAGAGGAGGGCATTTCTCTTTGGGAAGAGGAGATATGAAAATGATAGATCCTAAATTACGAAGGATGAATTTTTCAGCAGAAAGAAAGCCCATGTGGACTAGAGGCAAAGAGATATGTTTAGTATAGGAGCTTTGAAGCACTAAATAATATTGTAGATTAGAGGTTGTTTTAGCTAAAGAGCATAGATAAATGTGAATGTTTGATAATGTCTTGGGAGAAGACCTTGTACATATTCGATATTAAATTTTGAAATAACTTAGTGAAGAATATATGTGATGATGGTAGATAGCACTAGATAAGGTATTTTGGTAGAAGACTGTAGGTAGAAGTTTGTGATAGATGAGTTCGAAGAAATGGATCTCTCAAGTGAAGAAGAGTGTGGAAACATGTGGGTTTCACTCAATGAACCTCTAGCATATCATGTGAATTTGTGACATACTAAATAATACCCTTAATTTAACTACATATTGTAAAATATCTCTAGAAATCACATTATTTAAGCCCATACAAACCCAAAACACCTTCCCAAGTTAAAAAACCCCTACTTTCACTAGATATTGTGGGTATCCATTTTTTCATTAACTTTGAGCTTCCTTTTTTATAGTTGAAAATATAAAAACCCTTTATCCTCTATTATATTCTCAATTTATTATATCATTTCTTCCTCAATATATATCCCACATTATGAATCACATTTTATGGTATTCCTCCCCTAGTGAAGCTGACATGTGTGGAAAACACACTAGATAAATTCCAGCCGAAGTTTCAAATGTGGAAGAGAGTGGGTGAAGTCCTCAAAAGAGGTGATAAAAAGGGTTTAACCTTAGAGTAGCAAAGAAGATTAGAGGGTTCTAGAGGGAGAGAACTAGTGATACAAAAAATTTAGGTCCATGAGAGTAGACCTTGCTGAGTCATTTTGTAACAAGGTGACATATACTTGTTACTATAGAGGATTGCATGCATGTGATAGATAAGCATGAGGAAACTCATAGAGAAACAAAGAGAGATGACTTTGAAAAATAATGGTATGACTCGATAGATAATTTGAGAGAGAGGTAGCTCAGATCAAGAAACAACTTAGGGTGCTAATGGAGCTACTATAGGAAATAAACGAAGAATAAGGAGATGGTTGGATATTAGGGAGGAATCAGGTTAAATGGCGTGTCTTGCATGAGAAGCTCAAGCATATTTGTCGTAGTTTATTGAAGAAATAAGAACTGAGGGAAATTGAGTATGAAGAGGAAATATTTCACATTTTTAATGAGAGGAGGGAATCAGAATTGTAGAGGAAGATGGAGATGAGAATGCCACAAGAAAAATGAAGAGATCAATTTGAAATAAGTGCTAATAGGATTCTAAGAGTCTCATGAGGTTTTCTATAATATTATATCAGTGTCATGATATGATTCCAGAAGCATTAATAAAGAGTCAAGAGTTTCATGGCCTTAAAAATAATGAATTGTGTATTTTTGCAGGTTATGTATGTCAAGTAGATGGAAATTCATTAAAAATTTTCATAAGGGAAGAGGAAAACACTAGAATATCCCAAGGAGATAGAGACAATAAGAATTCAACAAATGAAATAAAGGGAAACACCCTTGTGACAAAACAAGAGGGTGTAATTTCCTAAAGAAAAGAGACAACACTATGATGTAATGCAAAAAAAAATGATCTTTCTTTCACAAAGCAGTATCGGATAAAGTGCTCAAAAAATTATGTACTTATGAAATGGAAGAGATTACTAAATTTTTTAGTATTAAATATGAAGGTTTGGTGATAGCAAAGGAACCAACCATGAATTTGGAGTGGACATTTCATTCAGAAATACTTTACAAAAGATTTTTTTTTTTAATTCTTCCATATCAAGATATTTTTCAGACACTATCAAATGGAGGCTTAGCATGTATGACCAAGAATGTGTCTTGGTTGAGAATAAATATCTATTGGAAAGTTAAGGTGATGAAAGGCATGATGAGGGAGAAACAATCTAATGGGAGACGAAAGTCGGTCCCTTGAGGAGAGTAAGGAGAAATCATTAGATAATACATAAAACTCATTTAGAATTCGATTAGAAACAAAGGAAATTCAAGGAATAAAAGTTAAAAAGAAAGGTAAATAGAGGATTTCAAAAATGGATCAAAAATTTAAAGGGATGAAGAGAATACTGAGTTGGCTTACATATGCTTCAAAAAGTAAAGTATATGAGGTGCTCAAATGGGGCATGAAAAAATATAGTGTGAATCTTGCCAAAGATGGAATGACAACACAAGGTGATGGAAACAAAGGAGCACCCAACCAATGGTGCATGATCATAGTGGAATTCCTTTTAAAAGGACTATATGGGAATGAGAGAAATAATTTTCCGCCCATGAAGTTTTTCCCAATTATTTTTGGATATGCTATGAATTATTATGTAATCCATGAGATTTGAAGTTCAAATCCCCATGGGCCAAGGCAACAAAAAAAACAAAAGGAATATTTTTCGAAGAACTATGATCAGTGTAGATAGTGTTGAAATTATAATAGCTAAGAATTTGGATTTATAAAAGGGTGAATATGATTGGATGTGTGAGGAATTATCATAATTTTTAAACAAAATCGGTTTTGGAAATTATATGAAAAAGTTTGAATAAGTGGTAGATCAAGTGAATCATAACTGAGAGAGGACCAGGGTGAGGAAACAATGCTTGTATACATGAGAATTATACAAAGTGGGAACAATGATGACCAAGGAGTAGGTTAGGTAATGATGTTTAGAAATCAACCTTTTTAGGCTTAGGGGCATTGTAGCCAATAATTAGAATATGGGATCCTAGAAGGTATTGACTAGTAGAAATAACAAAACCACAAAAAATTCAGATGTCGATGACAACAAAGTCAAGTTTTGTATCTAGGGGGACTAGAATAAAGTGACATGACAAGGAGGTCATGAATATGTTTCCCCTTGGGAGCCTATTGCGAGAGCATAAACCCAAGAATATCATTTATTTGGTAGACCTAAGAGGTCTTGGTATTTCTTGAAGGGAGTGCATTCCCTTAATTAAAAAATTATATAAATTTGAATAATGAATTTACCATGTAAATACAAGTGGAATAGTTCTATTCCTAGACATTGTCCTTCTTAGACATGTGGCACATTGTGAAAGAGAATACAAATTAGGATGAAATGTTACATAACTTCTAAAGAGGTATATACATCTAAGAAATCCATTACGTAAATTTTTGTTACCTTTTAGAAGAGAGATAGATGTACATCTAGAAGAGGAATGTTAGTCACAAACTCCATGTTGTATTAGGATATTTTAATCAATTAAAGGGAACAAAGTGTGAACTGAAGAAGGGGGGAATGGGAAAGAGGAAAATAATGACTGAATTCTAAGAATGATGCTCGACAAAGAGTAAATGGGCTAATCATTGTGTGGTTAGACCAATTTGTATAGGTTTTTATATTAATGATAATTGTGTGGAAACATCCTTTGTCCATTTTATGTTTGGTTTATTTTAATGTGCTAATACTCTACGATGAGTGAAGATGCTTAAACTCATCCATACCTATTGTCCCTCCATATTATGCTCCCATTGTAATGAGGATTCATGTTGCATTAGTAAACCCATCGAAGGATTGAACTCCTACAAATTCATAGTGATTTAGTTTAGAGGGTGAGTGAGTTTGAGATAATTTGTTAGCTATGAATATTTATGGTTTACAAGTTGATTTATATCTTAGACTAGCTCACGAATTTTAGTTTCATGCCAATGAACTTGATGCAAAAATACCCTTCACATTCTTGTGGACTCTTAGGTTCTCTTTTCATGAGATGGCACAAGTTTGAGGTTCATGTTAAGAATTTTTATTGAAACTAATCTAAGAAATCTATTTTGATACAATGGTTAATTTATTGAAGTCATAGATAGATTCATGTCACTTTTTGTGTCATCTCTCAAAATTAGAACTTTGAAACAAAGATGTAACAAAGTTCCATTTCGAGTCTAAGTTTTTCCCCACTACCCAATTCCTCACTGCATGAATGTTTTCCTTAAGGTTCTCACAAAAAATTAGGGTTTTTTGTTGTTGTTGGTAGTATCCACTTAAGATCCCCCCACCCGTTTTATCATATGGCAAAAAAGGTGAGCCTTGATGTAATTTTAGGTTAGATATTAGGCTCCACTTATGATCATGCCATCCATAGGTGTTTGTAAATTAAGTAGGGATCCCACAAAGATTATTTCCATGATAAAATACCCTATTAACCCACAATATACCTGGGCATCCCTGAAGTGAACCTAGGCCATAGATTTGTCTACCTCCTGATTATGCCATTCGGTTTTGTTGTTTTTTAAAATAGGGGTCCTCAGTATTCCTTCTACCAACACTCAAAGTGATTGGAGGTGGTCACACAATAGTGATTAGGTAAGTGCATGAGTTATCATGCCCTTTGGTTTTGAATTTCTCTTAATTGAGGACTATATGCACAGTGTGGGGATAACACCTAGAGCTACAACTAGGTGAAATTTGGGGTTTAGAACCAAGGTTGAACAATACAAACGAACAATGGGTGGCCATTTCTATTGACCATACCAACTATGGGAAATTTTTATGTCTGCTTCCACCATGAGTCTACGGCCATGAGCCTACTATGAAAGCATAAGTGGCTGTAAGTTCCAATGAGTGGAAAATGATCCTATAATTTAATAGATCCAATAGACATAAATTCTCCCAATGTTGGTTTTTTCTTAGCATTGGGATATTGAGTATGTATAGACATTCATAGATTATCTGAGGTAACATGTTGATATAAGGAGATTCTTTCAATGGTCGGGCTTAGGCCTTGGATATATCAGAAGGTCCCGTTCTTGTATGGACATCACTAGAGAAAAGGAATTTGAAGTTTACGATGATATGTTGTGGTAAATGAGAAAACTTATTACAAGTTCTATAATTCTAGAGGTGAGATTAGTTTATTTTGTGGGACCATTATGTTAGTTCCCTATAATACTAGTGTAGACCCCCTATTGTTATTATTATTATAGCCCATTATTATTATTGTTGTGCCCCATAGAAGCCCACTATTGTTATTGTTACATTATTATTCTTATGTAGGCTTTGATTATATTGTGACCCTTTAGAATCCCATATATCCAAGAATTTTTTACTTATGTAATGTAAATGATGTTTCCCCCTCAAAGAGGCCAAGTCTCAAGTTTTTTATCTATATTTTCTTCTGTTTTGTGATCTAGTTGCATAACATTTGGTATTAGAGCTTTGGATTCTAGCATTTCATTGCTTCAAAGAGGCAATTTTGGAATTTTCGCCATAACTAGTTTTAATATAAGGGCTTAAAAGCTTAAATTTTTACCATGTGGATTCAAAGTCTTGGTGAACTTTTTTTTTTAAATTTCAGATCTTGGTACACTATATTTTCTGAGATATGGTTCAAAGAAGTTACGGTTTTTGTAGGCTCCAAAATTCAGTCTCAAATGAGTGACCTAGGGATAATTGTCATAACTTTCACTATAAGATTATGATTTGAATTTTGTAACAAGTAACTAAAATATCACAGGTTGTAGTTTTTCATGTATCATTTTCATATCCAAAGGTCGAAACAATGACATGTCAAATTTCGTACAAGTTCTCTCTATTGAACCAGTGCATAATTAGGTCATGGTGGAAGATTGGGCATAAACTTACCTTGAAGAATCCAATATCAGTCTGACTTGTGGAGTTTGAAATAAGACTTATAGGGTTGTGATAGGATTAAATTTTAGATCTTAGAGAGCCAAAACTGTAGAGATACAATAGTTTCAATATGGACCACCTAAAAAGCAAGAAAAAATTGTGTATCATTTTAGATTTTTCATAACATTTATTTGAAAAACGAATTTGAAGTGATTCAAATGTAATAGTGAATCACATATATCTTTTTTTGTTCCAAAATGCCTTGAAATAAAAAAATGGACACAACTAGTAAGAAACCAGAGAGCTATACTATGACGCATCAAGGTGAGGAAGAAATGCCAAATATGATGGAGGAAGGTGTGGAGAAGGTGAGATAGATGCTGGTGTGAATGTCAAGATTCCCTTGGCACCTTCTTCTACTTCCTGTAGTCCCCCTGCAAACTTGCAATGCAACAAAAATTCATTTTACTTTTCTCATTTTTTTTTTTTGTTTTTTTTTTTTTTTTTTAAACAAATAGGGCACCTCAGAGAGGTTTTAACCTTAACTGCCTGCCCTGGGCACCTCCAAGGGAGGTTCTCACCCAAGGATTATATTATTTTTTCCTCGTTTTTTTTTCATCACTGAGCCACCTCAGAAGATATTTTCAACCCAATGATGGGACTTAAGTGCCTCATGGATGTTTTCACTTGAGTCCTTATTTTTTTATTTTTTCTTTTCTTCAGTGAGTGGGTGAAGCGGAAGCTAAGACATGCTCCACTAACATCACCATTTTATTCAAATATTCAATAAACTCTCACTTGGAGAGGGGTTTCTTGTAGACTTTAAACCGATGTCCATTGACAAGCATGGGGATGGCTTCATCATCAATGGTTTTGATCAAAACTGAACCATTTTCATTGCATCTCCCCACAGTGTAGGGTCCTAGCCATCTTGTCCTCAGCTTGCCTTTGAAATATTTATATCTTGAATCATAGAGTAGTGCCCAATCTCCCTCTTGGAATTGCTTCTCCTTGATACTTTTGTCATGCCATATCTTTCTCTGAAGCTGAACTACCTATGTATAGAGAAGGGCTTGTAATCTGCATTCATCCAATCCATTGAGCTGACGTAATCTCTCCTTTTGTGCATGGTTGAGGTCTAGGTCTAGCTGAGCTACCATCCTTAGGGTATTGAATTGAAACTCTACTGACAACAAAGCCTTCTTCCCATAGAGCAATCTGTAGGGTGTGAACCCGGTGGTTGTCTTCCATGTTGTGTTGTAGGCCCAAGTGGCCTCAACTAATTTGTCCACCCAGTCTTTTCTGTTGCTGCTCACTACCTTGGTTAGGATCCCTTCCAAAGATCTGTTAGTGACTTCCACTTTCCCATTGGCTTGTGGATGGTAAGGGGTGGAAGTCTTGTGCTTGATCTTATGATGTGTGAGCAGGTCGTCAATTAGTCTGGAGGTGAACCGACTGCCTTTGTCTGTGACCAACTCTCTCGGGTACCTGAATTTGTAGAATAAGTTTTCTCTAAAAAACTCAACTAATTTTTCTTCTGTCACTGTTTGATTGCTTTTTTCTTTGCCCACTTTGTCTGGTAGTTAGTGTACACAATGATGTATTGCTTCTGCTTTGAAGGGGGTTTGATAGGCACCACAAAGTCCATGCCCCACTTCTCTAATGGCTCAAAGGTCACTTGAGGTTGCATGGGAATTTCATCCTTTGTAGTGGGTTCCCCATCCTATGACATCGATCACACTGGCTCGTGTATCTCCTCACATCCTGATGAAGAGTGGGCCAGTAGTAGCCTGCTTGCAATATCTTGAAGGCAATTATTTTTGTTGGAAAATGACCTCCACAAGGCCCATCATGACAGGTTAGGAGGATGTCAAAGACTTCCTCCTCCCTTAAACATCTTCTCAAGATCTAGTCTAGGCCAAGTTTGAAGAGATTACCTCCAATCCAAGTGAAAAGGGTGCTTTTCATTACTATCCTGCTCTTCTCTTTTGAGGACAGGTGTGTTGGGAACTGTGCTGCAACCAAGTAGTTTTCTATATCAACAAACCATAGAGAGAGTACTGATATAGCAAATAGGTGTTCATATAGCATTTGGTCATACACCATTCCTTCTCCAACTGCAGGCAAATTCACTTTAGACAAAAAGTGAGCAACAACATTCTCTTTACTAGGCTTATCAATAATTATCAAATCAAACTGATGTAGTAAAAGCAACCATATAATAATGCGAGCATTTACATCTAGTTTGTTCATTAAATATCTAATTGTAGCATGATCAGTGTACACAAAGGTTTGATAGCCTATGAGATAATGTCTGAATTTGTTTAAGGAATGCACGACAACTAGGAGTTCCTTCTCGGTCACTATATCGTTTAGCTCTACCTTTGACAAGTTTTTGCTTATAAAGTATATGGCATAAGGTAACTTTTCATCACCTTGTCCTAAGGCTGCTCCTATTGCCTTGTTCGAAGCATTGAGTGAATGTGAAATGGGAGGGCCCAGTTTGGGCCTCTGAGAATTGGGGCAGTCATGAGCTTGCTCTTTAAGGTATCTAGGGCTTCTTGATTGTTTTCTGACCATATGAACTCAACATCTTTGCCTAGGAGGCTAAAAAAAGGAGAGGCTATCTTGTTGAAGTCTTTAATGAATCTTCTGTAATATCTGGCTAAGCCTAGGAAACTTCTGACATCTCTCACCTTTTGAGGAGGTGGGACCCTTTGGATGATGGCAATTTTGTTGGGGTCCACCTGTAGTCCTTGTTGAGATATTGCGTGACCTAACATGGTCCCTTAAGTCATAAAAAATTCACATATTTCTGTACTGAGGGACAGGTTCATCTCAATACACTTATCTAAAACTTTTCCTAGGTTAGATAAAGATTCTTGAAAGTCAGAGCCATAAGGAGTAAAATCATCCATGTATATTTCTACTGCATCATGAACCAGTTCAAAAAATATACTCAATACTGCTCTTTGGAAAGTGGTTGGAGTGTTGCACAAACCAAAAGGAAGGACCCGGTATGCAAAGGTACCCCAAGGACAAGTGAAAGTGGCCTTATCTTGGTCTTTAGGGCTGATTTGAATCTGATTGTACACACTAAACCCATATAGGAAGGAGAAAAACTTTTTCCCTGCTAGACTGTCTAACACTTGATCTATGAAAGGTAAAGAAAGTGGTCCTTTTTAGTGGCTTTGTTCAATTCCCGATAGTCGACACAGATTCTCCACTTACCATTTTTCTTTGGTACCAGCACCAAAGGAGAGACCCATTCACTGTTAGAAATGGGATAGATGAATCCCGAATCAAGCAATTTCTGCAGTTCTTCCTAAACAATATCTTTAAGTGCTGGGTTCATCCTCCTTTGAGGATGTTTGACTGGCTCGCAATATTCCTTGATGTATATATGATGAGTACATACTGAAGGGTGCACTCCCTTCATCTCCTTATAACTCCAAGTGAAGGAATCTATATGTTTTCTCAGTAGGCTGCATAGCTCCTTCTCCTAGGAAGGAGGTAGGGATGGATTGATTTTCAATGTTTTTTCTGAGCCAAACTCTATTTTTTTTACACAGAGAGAAGTAGGGTCGGCCACATAGAGATCAGTTGAGGGGTTGTTTTGGGTTTCTCTTACTATGTCTTCTAATGGTGATACACTGGGAGGTGGATTCTGAATATAATTCTCAGTCACATCATCCTCATCTTGCGGTTTTCCTCCCATGGTGATTTCCAATGCATAAAGCGGTGTAGAATAAACTTCATCCTCCTCCTCCTCCTCCAACTAGAAAGGTAGATCATGTTCTAGCAAGGGTTTGGCAGGAGGATATAGGGTCAAGTACTTGAACATATGCTCATTCTTCGTGATCATGTTCCTAGCTCGGCAGCTGATGTAGTCATCAGCTGTAGCCAACCAAGGTATTCCCAGAATGAGAGAATACCTTGTGATCTTTGCATTTGGCTGGAGAACTAAGAAATTAGCAGGGTACTCCCAGGAATCAACGGAGACCATCACATCTTCCACAATCCCCTCAAGGGTCATGGTGGAGCAGTCTACTAGCTGTAGCACCATCATGGTCTTCCTCAAGGAGCCCTGGAGGTTAAGTTTGAGCATTATTTCCTTCATCATCACATTAATGGTAGCTACTAGATCAATCAAGGTATGTGGGACCATTGTGCCATTGATGTGGACATCAACTATTGGGCTTCCAGGATCTAGATATTTTGGACAGATTATCTGCCCCAACATCAGGTCGGACAGTTGTCCTATGACATTGATGGTTGGGGAATCTCTCTTGCACCTTCCTAGATGCCTAAAGTACTTCCATTTGATCAACCTATTGTAGATAGGCACATCTTTTATGGCTTGGAGAAGTGGTATCTTCACACATAAATGTTTCATTCTCCCAGGAGTTTAGTCTCTTCTGGGGTAGGCTAGATTGTCATGGATAGTCTCTCAGGAAAGGGTGGATTTTCTTTAGGCTCGCTTTCCTCTTTATCTTCCTCAACCTCCCTGGGTGGAGGCTATCTATCTGGCACAACCTTCCCAGATCACAAGTTGATTTCTTGAATCTCCATAGCATAAGTTGGGCATGATGGTTCCCCACTATACACTTGTTGAGTCTGTCTGTTGTTTGGGTTCGGATTTGGTTGGGCAGGAATTTGGGGTTGCCTTGGTGGAGCATAAGGTAACGTTTGTGGTTGGGAAGGTGGTGGAGGCAGAAGAGCGGAAGGAGAGTTGTATTCGGGCCTCCACCCCTGATGAGATGCATTCCATTGAGGTTGTCGTTGAGAATAGGGTTGAAATGAATGAGCGGCTGGTTGAGCATGATACTGAGATGTGAAGGACCAAGGAGGAGGTGTGGACCAGGAAGGATGAGTAGTGGGGCCTCAAGAAGGCATGGAAGTGACTTGGTTGGGGTGGTAGTATGCCTAAGATGTCCCTTGCATCCCTTGCTAGTATGGTCTAGGTCCATGCGGCATCCTTTTGTTTATGTAATAGATCTATTCAATGGCTCCTTCGTCCCCTCGGTATACAACTTTAAGGCCATGCAAGGAAGGGCACTTACCTGTAGAATGATTTTCTTAATAGACTAAGTAGACCTCTATAGAGTTCAATGGACATTCATTCCTAGGATGCAACCTGGTGCATCTAGGATAAAAAATGGCAAAAGCCCTCTTTGCTTCCTCTTGATTTCTTTTGATATGTAAGGTACCCATTTGCATGGCAAGAGTCTACAACATCTCACTCTTGAAGTCTTTCAATATGCTTCCAATTTCCCCTTTTATGGATGCATTGGATGAAGAGGTACTGGCTATGGGTTGACCCCCCCGTACCATTCTTTCTAGCTGCTCTAGAATGGTTTCTAAAAATAGTCTTTATGTCCTCATAGTATAGTTGGTAAATGTACCCTTTGGATAGTAGATGGAGGGTGTATAAAAGGTCTTCGTGGATTCCCCTGAGCAGGACCAACTTCAGAGACTCAGGGTCAAGTGTACACCCAACCCTTTTGTAATTGAGTTAGAACCTCTCTTCATAGTCTTCCAGGGACTCATCACTTCCCATGGTCATTCAGAAGGTTTCTTCTTTAGTATCTTTTGACCTACAATGGTCTCGATACTTGTTGTTAAAGGCTTGATGTATCTGAGCCCAAGTTGTGATGTTATTGCGAGGCAACCCCATGAACCAACGAATGCTGCATCCTTAAGAGCAGAAGGAAACAGTTTCAACTTTTGATCGTCTTCTGCATAGACATAAGTTCGACAGATGACGGTGAACTCAAACAAGAAGGTGTCAGGATATTCTTTAGTCATGCCATGGAAGTGAGGTAGGGCTGAAGGACTTATATTTTTCATTTTGGTGTCCCCATTGGTCTCCCGAATGGGAAAGGTACCCTCTATTCTTTCTCCATTTCCCCTAGCATTTATGTTTTTAGCCATTGGCTCTAGAGGAATGTTTTCTTCTTCTTCTTCCCCTATAGGTTCTTCAAATATGTCTGGTTGTTCATCTAATGGTTCTTCTTGATCACAGCCACCGAAGAAGAGAGAAGGTTGGCTGTGTGAAGCAGTGGGGGTGTTGGGCAAAAAATTTCTTGAGTTATCTCTATTCCTACAAGGCATGAAAGGAAATATTTTTGGTTGGTTTTTTTTCTTTTCCCCACACTGATCGTACCTGCAGAAATTGAAATTGTGATTAAACAAAACAAATTGCAACTAGCTGAAATGAATTTGTTGAATGGAAATTTGCAGAATTGAAAAGGAAAGTAAGGAAATGAATAACTGAAAGAAAGGAAATGACTAGTCTACTTTTGTCGAAATGAAATTTGTAGAATTGGAAGGGAAATAAAGGAAATGAAGAACTGAAAGAAAAGAAATGACTAGTCTAATTTTGTGGAAATAAACTATTAGCAGAATGTTGTAATAGAAAATAGAAGAAAGCGGTAATCACAGAATACTCTGATGCTTCCCCGACAATAGCACCAAAAAGTGGTGAGCACTAGTATTGAAGCAAGAATGCTCTAACTCTTGGGCTGCCAACTTTACTTTTATCAACCCGGTAGTTCGTAACAAACTTGGAAGCGTTGGTGTTGTATGCACAAGTACTAGTTCTTACTGCACGTTATCACTTGGCTAGCCGGAGAAAGATGACTAGGAGCTCAAGCCAAATTCTATAGATCTCAGAAGAAGCTCTATGTGTGATGAAAGGAAGAAATATTACTCTACAAAATCTATTCTAATTGGAGAAAGGAAAAAGACTAGAATGTAAAGCAAGACCTAGTAAACCCTAATTAACAAGCTAATTCTACTTTTGCCAAAAATACTATGAAAACCATGAAAGCAATGCCATTACCTACTCAAGAAAGAAAACAACATCTAACCATGCTATTTCTAGAAGTAAATAATAAAAAAACATATTTTTGGATTTTTATGTGTTTTTATGTGAATTTGACATGCATCTAATTCATTATGTGTGAGTGTGGAAGTGAACAAGTGGCATTAAAGGGTGGTTTTGGAGATTGATAGGATGGAAGATGGTATGTATGCATCCTAGGAGGTCTTAGGTGGCCTTCTAGATTCTTTTCTCACACTCTTCCTTCAAAAGAAAGCCTACAGGAAAAACAACAGGAGGACATAGGGAAACTATAGGACGAAAATAGGGAAACTACATGAGGCCTATAGGAGGAGGCTGAGAACAATTTCCGCTATTTTGAGGGTGTGAGAGTGGGTGGAAAAGATGGATGAAGGTTAGAAGAAGGTGTTAGGGCACCTATGGTCTACTTTGAACCACTAGGAGAGAGAAATATGATTGGGTTTGCTCAAGGAGAGAGGAAGAAGATCTATGAAAAATGCAGGAAAGTAAGGCAGAATTTAGGTGAGGTTTGGGAGGATTTGTAGGGAATGGATGAGATGGGGGATGTGATTGCTAATAGGCTGGAATACTATTGGAAGGGATCTTCTGCAAAGGAACTGACAGTTAACCAAGAAGATCAAGCTAACAATGAAATGAGTGCATTTAGTAAAAATAGAGTTTTGCATTAAAATGATCTAAACTATGACCTCTGAAAGGAAATGTTGAGAAATGTTGCAAGCAAGGAAAGCATGAAAGAGGACTATTGCAAATCTTGACGTGAACATGATAAGGAATTTGAAGCAAAGCAAAACTGGACTATTAACCTACTAAAAAGTTGCAAACACTACAAGTCCTATGAATGAGGAAAATTTGTGTTTTTAGGGTAGCAAGAGGGTCTTTGCCTCAAATAATGGTCCTAGAGGGAGGAAGAGAGGCCAAGGAACTATTGCTAACCTTTTGAATATTTTTTGATTGCTGCTTAACCTACTACAGAAAGCACAAATGGAAGCAAACTACTAAATCATCAAAAGCAACCTATTCTTAACCATAAAAGAAATACATCTACCAGCAAATTAATCTACAACTGAAGTAAGCATAAAAAAAAAAGTAAAGGGAAGCTTATCTACTTGGAATGGGCCCTAACCCAAGAGCTTCAGCCCTCTAAGGTAACTCAGTGCTAGGTAAAAAAGGATTCCATCTTCATTATCAAAAAATTGCAAGTTTACATGAAACTGTCACAAAATAGTAAGCTCAAAATTTGAGCAGATTTTACCTAAGCAAAAATCCGACCCTAGTGAGGCCCTAGGCCTCTCTACTTATACATCTGAATCTACCAAGAGCTTCCTTAAAATCAAGGATTTTTGGCTCCCAAAACTCGAGATAACTATCAGTCATCCTCCACTTGCTCGGTTGCCTTCTAGTGCATGATTCAACTGCTTGTACTCCAAGCTGAATGAAGGGGAATTTGAAGTGAGGAATAATAAATGAGGGGGATTCCCTTGTATAAGTCCTCTCGTTTGTCTACTTCGAGTTATTGCTGCCATTTGACCACTGGATCCTTGATTTTGACCTCGAAATCCATCAATAATCTGCATTAAATACATGTTAGACCACATGGCATCATAACTAACTCAACTCACTCTATAAGCATAAATATGATCATAAAATCATTCAATAAGCTAAGATAATGGTTGATTTGACTAAGTCAGGAGGTAAAATGAGCCCATATAATTCCCCATTTATGAGGCTCATCACACGCTGGGGGTATATTGTTGGACATTAGACAAACCAATGTTTCCCATGTGTTTCAGGACATGTTCTTAACTGCTTCTCATGGATCTATTAAATTTGGTAATGCCACCATTTTCTAACACATGTGGGTTTTCGTGTAATGGAAATGGTGATTCCAACAATAAGATCATATCAAGAAGGATACATATACAATGTCTATGGGTTGTACATACCTCGTGATATTCCAAGTGTCCTTTGTATGCTATGAGGATAAGCTAACTATTCGATGGAATACCATGGATATTGGGAGAAGATATCATTCTAGTTAAGAGTCTTGACGAGGAAAATTTAGCATTATGAGACTAGATAATGGTGTTGACACTTGAAAGAGATGATGCATGCATTAAAATTGGTGGAGTTGGAGAAATCAATGGCACATCCACTTGGACTAATCAATTGAAGGTTACAGGTCATCTCTAGACTAGATCGTTTCCTAGTTTCTAAAACACTCATGGAAAATGACCTCCTTTTAGTGGCTTCCATAATTCCTAGTAGAGGTTTACTTATCTATCCAATTCATCTGACCATATGTATTAAATCTTCCCCATGAACTAACCCTTTCACTTCAAAATATTTTGGCTTCTAAACCAATATTGATGTAGGATCCAAAATCCAAGTCATTCAATTTTGTCCTAGACCTAATAGGTCTTTAAAATTCCATAAGGGAGTGGATTCTATCAATTAAAAAACTGTATAAATTAGAATAAATAATTTTACATGTTAATACAAGGTCCTAGTTCTAGAAGGAATCTAGGTTTGTAATGGAAGTTAACCTTCCATGAATGTGGAACAATGTGAAAGAGATAAGTAATTGGGTTTAAATGTTATGTAATTTCTAGAGAGGAGGACATATGTAAAAAATATTTTAGGTAAAGTGGTGTTAGCTTCTAGAGGAAGCATAGATTTAGATCTATGAGATGTTGGTTAGCTATAGCTTCCATGTTGTAAAAGGATTATATAATTAGTTAAAGGCCAAAGAGAATGAGTTAAAGAATAGGGGGGTTGACGAGAGGGATATAAGGGATAAATATCCAATATGGATTTCAAAAAGAGAGAGTAAATCGGCTAGTCATTATAAAATCATGTAAATTAATACAAGTTTTTATGTTAATGATAATTGTGTGAAAACATCTCGTGCCCATTGTGTGTTTGGTCTCTATAAATTTTATGCTAATACATTATGATAAGTGAAGCTGCTTGAATCCTCTCATTCCTATAGTCCCTGCATATTACGCTCCCAATGCAATGAGGATTCTTGTTATAATAGTCAATGCATTGAAGGATTCAACAATTGCATGTTCATATCAAGGTAGTATAGAAGGAGAATCATTTTTAGGTCATTAGTTAAGTGTGACCATCCAAAGTTTGTAGGTTAATTTTTGGCTCAAATTGAGTTTTGATTTTTTGTTTTGCACGAGTGAATGTGACACCAAAATATCTACCACATTCCCATTAAGTATTGGGTTCTCTCTTCACTATATGGCATGAGTCTAACGTTCCCATTGCGAATTTTTGTTGTGGAAAATACGATATCTCTATATTGATACAATGGTTAATACAATCAAGTGATGGATAGTTTCATGTTACTTGTTGTCTTGTCTTTTGACAACAAAACCTTCAGACCAAGTTATAGCTAATTTTTGTTCCCAATTGAAATTTTGATCGAGTACATGATTCCTCCCAACATAAGCTTTCGAACAAAATACTAGGGTGGTGTGGTTTGTCGGTGGTTTTCACTTTGGACACCCCCATAAACCTATGTTAGACTAGGGGGGAAATTTGAACTTAGGCCATAGATCTAGTTGCCTCAAGATTTTACCATTTGAGTTGTTTTATTGTTAAATGAGGGATCCTTGGCAGTCCTTCCACTAGCATTGAAGATCATAAGATGTGGTTATATAATGGGATTAGGTAAGTTCATTGGTCTTCATACCCTTTTGGTTGGAATTGGTCTTAGTTGAGGATCCTATGAACAATATGGGGCTAAAATATGAAGTTAGCATTAAGTGAATCTTGTGGTTTACAGAAACTCTTCAATATTATCAATAAGTGGTGATTCATCCCCTCAAATAACCATATTTGTAGATGGGACATTTTGCATCTATTTCCCTCGCTGATCTAATGCCATTTCCCTATTGTGAAAGCATGGTCATAAGCACCAACAAATGATGAGAAGTCTTGTCAATTAATAGATTTGGTGGACAACATTTTTTCTAATGATTACTAGTTCCATCCTGGCCTCGAGATCTCAACAATATATGGAGCTTCTTAGATTGTATAAGATAACAAACCAATATGACAAGAGCATTTTTCTTGTTGAAATTAGGCCTTGGATAGAGTGCAGGGTCCAACAGTTATTCTACCTATAGTCACAATGAGAAATTTGGGATTTACAATGAGACATTTGGGTAAACAAGAGAGCAGATTTCATGTAATATTGTTTAAAAGGAAATATTAACATATTTCATGGGCTCGGAATTGCAAGGATCTAATCAACAAAAAACTCAATTCTAAGGAACCCTTGAACATGTTTTCATGAAGTTGTATTAGAGGAGGGCATTTCTCTTTGGGAAGAGGAGATATGAAAATGATAGATCCTAAATTGCGAAGGATGAAGTTTCCAGCAGAAAGAAAGCCCATGTGGACTAGAGGCAAAGAGATATGTGTAGTATAGGAACTTTGAAGCACTAAAGAATATTGTAGATTAGAGGTTGTTTTAGCTAAAGAGCATAGATAAATGTGAATGTTTGATAATGTCTTGGGAGAAGACCTTGTACATATTCGATATTAAATTTTGAAATAAATTAGTGAAGAATATATGTGATGATGGTAGATAACACTAGATAAGGTATTTTGGTAGAAGACTATAGGTAGAAGTTTGTGATAGATGAATTGGAAGAAATGGATCTCTCAAGTGAAGAAGAGTGTGGAAACATGTGGGTTTCACTCAATGAACCTCTAGCATATCATGTGCATTTGTGACATACTAAATAATACCCTTAATTTAACTATATATTGTAAAATATCTCTAGAAATCACATTATTTAAGCCCATACAAACCCAAAACACCTTCCCAAGTTAAAAAACCCCTACTTTCACTAGATATTGTAGGTATCCAATTTTTCATTAACTTTGAGCTTCCTTTTTTATAGTTAAACATATAAAAACCCTTTATCCCCTATTATATTCTCAATTTATTATATCATTTCTTCCTCAATATATATCCCACATTATGAATCACATTGTATGGTATTCCTTCCCTAGTGAAGCTGACATGTGTGGAAAATACACTAGATAAATTCCAGCTGAAGTTTCAAGTCTGGAAGAGAGTGGGTGAAGTCCTCAAAAGAGGTGATAAAAAGGGTTTAACCTTAGAGTAGCAGAGAAGATTAGAGGGTTCTAGAGGGAGAGAACTAGTGATACAAAAAATTTAGGTCTAGGAGAGTAGACCTTGGTGAGTCATTTTGTAACAAGGTGACATATACTTGTTATTATAGAGGATTGTAGGCATGTGATAGATAAGCATGAGGAAACTCGTAGAGAAACAAAGAGAGACGACTTTGAAAAATAATGGTATGGGTTCAGGAACAAGCCATAGGAAAATCCACGATAGATAATTTGAGAGAGAGGTAGCTCAGATCAAGAAACAACTTAGTGTGCTAATGGAGCTACTATAGGAAATAAACGAAGAACAAGGAGATGGTTGGATATTAGGGAGGAATCAGGTTAAATGGTGTGTCTTGCATGAGAATCTCAAGCATATTTGTCGTAGTTTATTGAAGAAATAAGAGCTGAGGGAAATTGAGTATGAAGAGGAAATATTTCACATTTTTAATGAGAGGAGGGAATTAGAATTGTAGAGGAAGATGGAGATGAGAATCCCACAAGAAAAATGAAGAGATCAATTTGAAATAAGTGCTAAAAGGATTCTAATAGCCTCATGAGGTTTTATATAATATTATATTAGTGTCATGATATGATTCCAGAAACATTAATAAAGAGTCAAGAGTTTCATGGCCTTAAAAAGAATTGTGTATTTTTGCAGGTTATGTATGTCAAGTAGATGGAAATTCATTAAAAATTTTCAGAAGGGAAGAGGAAAACACTAGATTATCCCAAGGAGATAGAGACAAGAAGAATTCAACAAATGAAATAAAGGGAAACACCCTTGTGACAAAACAAGAGGGTGTAATTTCCTGAAGAAAAGAGACAACACTATGATGTAATGCAAAAAAAAAAATGATCTTTCTTTCACAAAGCAGTAGCGGATAAAGTGCTCAAAAAATTATGTACTTATGAAATGGAAGAGATTACTAAATTTTTTAGTATTAAATATGAAGGTTTGGTGATAGCAAAGGAACCAACCATGAATTTGGAGTGGACGTTTCATTCAGAAATACTTTACAAAGGTTTTTTTTTTTTTTTAATTATTCCATATCAAGATATTTTTGAGACACTACCAAATGGAGGCTTAGCATGTATGACCAAGAATGTGTCTTGGTTGAGAATAAATATCTATTGGAAAGTTAAGGTGATGAAAGGCATGATGAGGGAGAAAAAATCTAATGGGAGACAAAAGTCGGTCCCTTGAGGAGAGTAAGGAGAAATCATTAGATAATACATAAAACTCATCTAGAATTTGATTACAAACAAAGGAAATTCAAGAAATAAAAGTTAAAAAGAAAGGTAAATAGAGGATTTCAAAAATGGATCAAAAATTTAAAGGGATGAAGAGAATACTGAGTTGGCTTAGATATGCTTCAAAAAGTAAAGTATATGAGGTTCTCAAATGGGGCATGAAAAAATATAGTGTGAATCTTGCCAAAGATGGAATGACAACACAAGGTGATGGAAACAAAGGAGCACCCAACCAATGGTGCATGATCATAGTGGAATTCCTTTTAAAAGGACTATATGGGAATGAGAGGAATAATTTTCCACCCATGAAGATTTTCCCAATTATTTTTTGACATGTTATGAATTATTATGTAATCCATGAGATTTGAAGTTCAAATCCCCATGGGCCAAGGCAACAAAAAAAAAAAAAGGAATATTTTTCGAAGAACTATGATCAATGTAGATAGTGTTGAAATTATAATAGCTAAGAATTTGGATTTATAAAAGGGTGAATATGATTGGATGTGTGAGGAATTATCATAATTTTTAAACAAAATCGGTTTTGGAAATTATATGAAAAAGTTTGAATAAGTGGTAGATCAAGTGAATCATAACTGAGAGAGGACCAGGGTGAAGAAACAATGCTTGCATACATGAGAATTATACAAATTAGGAACAATGATGACCAAGGAGTAGATTAGGTCATGATGTTTAGAAATCAACCTTTTTAGGCTTAGGGGCATTGTAGCCAATAATTAGAATATGGGATCCTAGAAGGTGTTGACTAGTAGAAATAACAAAACCACAAAAAATTCAGATGTCGATGACAACAAAGTCAAGTTTTGTATCTAGGGGGACTAGAATAAAGTGACATGGCAAGGAGGTCATGAATATTTTTCCCCTTGGGAGCCTATTGCGAGAGAATAAACTCAAGAATATCATTTATTTGGTAGAGCTAAGAGGTCTTGGTATTTCTTGAAGGGAGTGCATTCCCTTAATTAAAAAAATTATATAAATTAGAATAATGAATTTACCATGTAAATACAAGTGGAATAGTTCTATTCATGGACATTTTCCTTCTTAGACATGTGGCACATTGTGAAAGAGAATATAAATTAGGATGAAATGTTACATAACTTCTAAAGAGGCATATACATGTAAGAAATCTATTACGTAAATTTTTGTTACCTTTTAGAAGAGAGATAGATGTACATCTAGAAGAGGAATGTTAGTCACGAACTCCATGTTGTATTAGGATATTTTAATCAATTAAAGGGAACAAAGTGTGAACTAAAGAAGGGGGGCAATTGGAAAGAGGAAAATAATGACTGAATTCTAAGAATGATGCTCGACAAAGAGTAAATGGGCTAATCATTGTGTGGTTAGACCAATTTGTATAGGTTTTTATATTAATGATAATTGTGTGGAAACATCCTTTGTCCATTTTATGTTTGGTCTATTTTAATGTGCTAATACTCTATGATGAGTGAAGATGCTTAAACTCATCCATACCTATTTTCCCTCCATATTATGCTCCCATTGTAATGAGGATTCATGTTGCATTAGTAAACCCATTGAACGATTGAAATCCTACAAATTCATAGTGATTTAGTTTAGAGGGTGAGTGAGTTTGAGATAATTTGTTAGCTATGAATATTTATGGTTTACAAGTTGATTTATATCTTAGACTAGCTCACGAATTTTAGTTTCATGCCAATGAACTTGATGCAAAAATCCCCTTCACATTCTTGTGGACTCTTAGGTTCTATTTTCATGAGATGGCACAAGTTTGAGGTTCATGTTAAGAATTTTTATTGAAACTAATCTAAGAAATCTATGTTGATACAATGGTTAATTTATTGAAGTCATAGATAGATTCATGTCACTTTTTGTGTCATCTCTCAAAATTGGAACTTTGAAACAAAGATGTAACAAAGTTCCATTTCGAGTCTAAGTTTTTCCCCACTACCCAATTCCTCACTGCATGAATTTTTTCCTTAAGGTTCTCGCAAAAAATTAGGGTTTTTTGTTGTTGTTGGTAGTATCCACTTAAAATCCCCCCACCCATTTTATCCTATGGCAAAAGAGGTGAGCCTTGATGTAATTTTAGGTTAGATATTAGGCTCCAGTTCTGATCATGTCATCCATAGGTGTTTGTAAATTAAGCACGGATCCCACGAAGATTATTTCCATGATAAAATACCCTATTTACCCACAATATACCTGGGCGTCCCTGAAGTGAACCTAGGCCATAGATTTGGCTACCTCCTGATTATGCCATTCGGTTTTGTTGTTTTTTAAAATAGGGGTCCTCAGTAGTCCTTCTACCAACACTCAAAGTGATTGGAGGTGGTCACATGATAGTGATTAGGTAAGTGCATGAGTTATCATGCCCTTTGGTTTTGAATTTCTCTTAATTGAGGACTATATGCACAGTGTGGGGATAACACCTAGAGCTACAACTATGTGAAATTTGGGGTTTAGAACCAAGGTTGAACAATACAAACGAACAATGGGTGGCCATTTCTATTGACCATACCAACTATGGGAAATTTTTATGTCTGTTTCCACCATGAGTCTACAGCCATCATCCCACTATGAAAGCATAAGTGGCTGTAAGTTCCAATGAGTGGAAAATGATCCTATAATTTAATAGATCCAATAGACATAAATTCTCCCAACAAATGTTGGTTTTTTCTTAGCATTGGGATATTGAGTATGTATGGACATTCATAGATTATATGAGGTAACATGTTGATATAAGGAGAGTCTTTCAATGGTCGGGCTTAGGCCTTGATATATCATAAGGTCCCGTTCTTGTATGGACATCACTAGAGAAAAGGAATTTGAAGTTTACGATGATATGTTGTGGTAAATGAGGAAACTTATTACAAGTTCTATAATTCTAGAGGTGAGATTAGTTTATTTTGTGGGACCATTATGTTAGGTCCCTATAATACTAGTGTAGACCCCTTATTGTTATTATTATTATAGCCCATTATTATTATTGTTGTGCCCCATAGAAGCCCACTATTGTTATTGTTACATTATTATTCTTATGTAGGCTTTGATTATATTGTGACCCTTTAGAATCCCATATATCCAAGAATTTTTTACTTATGTAATGTAAATGATGTTTCCCCCTCAAAGAGGCCAAGTCTCAAGTTTTTTTATCTATATTTTCTTCTGTTTTGTGATCTAGTTGCATAACATTTGGTATTAGAGCTTTGCATTCTAGAATTTCATTGCTTCATAGAGGCAATTTTGGAATTTTCTGCATAACTATTTTTAATATAAGGGCTTAAAAGCTTAAATTTTTACCATGTGGATTCAAAGTCTTGGTGAACATTTTTTAAGAAGTTACGTTTTTTGTAGGCTCCATAATTGAGTCTCAAATGAGTGACCTCGGGATAATTGTCATAACTTTCACTATAAGATTATGATTTGAATTTTGTAACAAGTAACTAAAATATCACACATTGTAGTTTTTCATGTATCATTTTCATATCCAAAGGTCGAAACAATGACATGTCGAATTTCGTACAAGTTCTCTCTATTGAACCAGTGCATAATTAGGTCATGGTGGAAGATTGGGCATAAACTTACCTTGAAGAATCCAATATCAGTCTGACTTGTGGAGATTGAAATAAGATTTATAGGGTTGTGATAGGATTAAATTTTAGATCTTAGAGAGGCAAAACTGTAGAGATAAAATAGTTTCAATATGGACCACCTAAAAAGCAAGAAAAAATTGTGTATCATTTTAGATTTTTCATAACATTTGTTTGAAAAACGAATTTGAAGTGATTCAAATGTAATAATGAATCACATATATCTTTTTTTGTTCCAAAATGCCTTGAAATAAAAAAATGGACACAATTAGCAAGAAACCAGAGAGCTCTACTAGGACGCATCAAGGTGAGGAAGAAATGCAACATAATATATCAAAATTATGAGTTCAAGTGTAACAAATTTATCTCTCGCAAAGAGTAACAAAAACTGAGTTGGAATATAAGATTGAAGGTTTGAAGGATGGTTTAAAATTATACATGGGACTTTTTAAGGTAGACGTGGATGTAATAAATGTCAACTTGGAAGGGTTTGTTTTCCTATGTATCTTTTTTATATATATATTTGTAGGGCATGTATCGATGCTTGTCTAGCAACCAAATCCCATTATGTGCAATTTGATAGTTGATTTTATCATTGCATATGTGTCGAATTATCGGGACCTCAGCAAGCTCACTACTAAATATCAATTTCCCATTCATATAATTGATGAATTTTTGAATGAATTGAATGGAGCAATTTACCTCACCAAGTTGGATCTTCATTCGAGATATCATCAAATTACAATTAAGACTAAAGACATTCTAAAAACAACATTCAGAACTCATGATGGTCATTATAAATTTTTGGTCATGCCTTTTGACCTTACTAATGCACCTTTCACATTTCAAGGTTTGATGAATTCCATTTTCAAACCCTTATAAAAAAATTGTTAATATATTTTGATGATATGCTAATCTACAACAAGTCTTGGAAGGATGATGTTCAACATGTTGACATGGTGCTCAAACTATTGGAGAAGAAACTAATGTATGCATGAACCTATAAATGTTTCTTTGGAGTATAGGAGGTGAATTATTTGGGTCATATTATATCTCATCATATTATTAAGGTAGGTCCTAACAAAATTAAATGCATCAAGGAGAGGAGTGTGGGGTGAGTGTT